>CM062225.1:14844625-14947385 GCA_031216235.1 Syzygium jambos | reverse complement strand
AATGAGATGAAGTCTTCTGTACCAAAAAAAAAAAAAAATGAGATGAAGTCCACTTCGTATTTTGAAAATCTTATTAATCCGCACTGGGGAATGCTTTACAAGTACTCTCCGCACGGCACAAGTAAGGCGATGCTTCTAATAATTCAAGTTTGAGATATTCCGCCGACCAAAAAAAAAAAAAGCGTTCGAGATTACAATAATTTAATTTTTAGACGCCGGCACACGTGGCAGGGCCAGCCACCGGTGATGTACAATCGCGCCAGCGTCCCCGTGTCCGATCAGGCAGCAGGGCCAATTCAGCATAATCGCACGGCCCAGCCAGCAGCCACGTGCGAGGCGTCGATACGCCGGTGGGGTGCTTTGCTTCCTCCCTCGGTTTATTGAGGAGATACACGCGGGGGGGAAGGGAGGGAAAGGAATAAGAGCCGACGGCTACGGATCGATGATGTGGACGGTGGGGGCCCGCCAATCACAAGCGTGGGTCCCGCCCCGTGGGTCCCGCTACGTGTCTATCGTGGGGGGTGTCGTGTCCTTCAAACAGGACGTCGCGAGCGACAGCTCTCGCTTCGATAATGCTCTCGGACAGAAAGCATAAAGCCAGGAAGATATTGGAGCAATGACTAGAGAGAGAGATTGAGAGAGAGAGAGAGAGAGCCAGAGAGAGAGAGAGAGAATGTACGGTTCTTGCGGCTTTGCTTCGGTTCCCGCTGTCGGCTCTTCGCCGGCTTCCTCGAGGACGCGGTGCGCGCAGGTGATGCTCATCTGTTCAGGCTCAAGTGCTGTGCTGTTTAACTTGTCGTAGGCGATGGCTTCAATCTATGCCTTCTCTCTATTCTTTTTTCTTCTTCCTTTGTGGGGTTGGCGTGGTAGAGGTGTGCGATCGTGACCTTTCTTTATGGAGTCGTGTGTGTGTATGTGTGGACTGGGGGTATTTCCATCTGGGTCAATCTATGTGCTGCCTGACTTGAGCTGGGAGCTCGACTTAATAAAGCCTTGCTCCAGAGATTGGGGTCTGACTCCGAGAGGCTTGTTCTAAGGAAGAAACAGTTGTTTTTGCCAGTTTTTTTTTTGAGGTGGCCGCACCTTACATGTGTTCGGATTGTGCTGGCTGGACTCTATTAATAGGTTCGAGCGTTTTTTGGTTGTTTCGGTGTTCCTTTGATGATCTTATTGGCCGGTGGGATTGTCCGTCCTTTAAGCATTTGAAAAAAGGATGCCATGTCAATGGGGTTGGATGGAAAGATCACGTGGACAAAGTGCTTGAGGCATCGAATCGGCATCTTGCTTGTTCTGCGGAACTGAAACTGTCGCAGAAACCCCATTTGTTTTCTTCATATGCACTAATTCTCGTGGCGCTTATACTAATAAGTCGGGAACTTTTTGGAGGGAGGGAGGGAGTCGTCGTAACACAATACTGGTACCTCATGTGGAGCCTGCAATCAATCCATCCAAATGCACTTTATGATTAAAATATGGACCTTTTAAACGAGGGTTGTCAAGTTGGTTAAGATCCAATATTAGACTTCACCTTAGGAAGGGTCGTCATGAATTCGGCTCCCGGTGATGAAAATTACCTTTGGAGTCGGATTTTAAAAAGCCGAAGGGATGGTTGAGTCAGTGAAGACGTAGTACCAGACTGTGTCTTAGGTGACGTGGTCATTAAGCTCTGTCCCAGCAAAAACAATTTCCCTAGGAGGCACCCTCAGGGCCTGCCGACTCAGTACTTATACGGTCCCAGTCGGATGGGTGGTACTCATGATCCGGTGAGATAGTTGAGTGCTTTAAGAGGTCCAAACATCTAACGTCACATAAAAAATTGATACTAATGTCTCTTCTTAAGTACTTTGTGTTTCGAAGGTTGTATTTTTCATGATTCTATTTGTTATTTGTCAGTGTCTTATCAATCTGATATTTGTAATGTAAGCTCACATGTATTTTTGGATCCGTGACAGACCTCCAGAAATAGCAGGACAATTGCCAACCAGCAATTTATCGGAGTTGTCAGCCAGTCTTCTCAATTAGTTAGGCGCCACAAGCTCCATTTTTCATCACGAGTTCAGAGACATGGAAGGGTATGCATGTTTAAAAGAGGAAGCACAGTTTTGCCTTTTGAATGTTCTACGGACTATAACAAAGACTTAAATCAACTATTTATTTCCATGAAAAGATGGCTCTAAGAAGCTTTTTGTAGAGCATGGGACTCCAGGGATTGGTGAGGACACGATGTTTATTGCCCTGGTCACGTGGCACATTTGCTTTCACGTTTCTTGCAGTCCTGATGAGTAGTGACATAATGCAATTTCTTTCTGATACAGGCAGACTATAATCCCAAAATTCCAGCTTTATTAACAGATGACAGCTCAACAATGACTCCAATAGAGGATGACATTGAAAGGATTGGCATCCTAAATGTGGATCCAGGCTTGGAACCATTCAGAGATCACTTTAAATATAGGATGAAAACATATGTGGATCAAATAAAGCTCTTTGAAAAGCATGAGGGTGGTCTCGAAGAATTTGCAAAAGGTGATATGCGCAGTTGATGATTGTACTTGTACCTCGTCAAGTTCCTATTCTTACTATGGCAAAAACAATAACCAGTTTTTGGTAATTCGACTTCTGACTGCTACGATGTGTGGATTATCCTGGAAATGCTTGAACAAACTAAACCAATGCCAAATATGCTTTGTCAAACGGCATTAAACAAATGTAATTTGTCATTGAACTTATGACTGCCTTCCCTCATGTTCGAAAGCTTTTGTCCTCGCCTTGTTCATCATAGGTTATTTAAGTTTTGGATTCAATCGCGAAGATGGTGATATAGTGTACCGCGAGTGGGCACCTGCTGCTCAGTAAGTCTTAATGTTTTTGCTTGTTTCTCGAGGATAATGTGTTCTATCAATAGATTTCTCTGGAATGAAGTTATTTTCGTCTGATGTAGGGAAGCGCAACTGATAGGAGATTTCAATGGATGGGATGGCTCTAATCACAACATGGAAAAGAATCAATTTGGTGTGTGGACTATCAGAGTTCCTGATAAAAACGGAGTACCAGCAATCCCTCACAGATCAAGGGTCAAATTTCGTTTCAAGCATGGTAAAGGAGTTTGGGTTGATCGGATACCCGCTTGGATTAAATATGCGATTGTGGACCCTTCCAGATTTGCAGCACCATATGACGGCGTTTATTGGGACCCGCCACCCTCGAAAAGGTGACAATGTGGCATACATTCGTGCTTTTCCTAGAGATCAAAAAATAATATTAAGCTAGCTCAGATTCCTTGCATTTTTAAGGCTTTTCAATATGGCATAGCTTGTTTGACCAAAATATATATATATAGGCATAGCTTCCACCATCTTTTTCTGAGATTCCTGAAGAAAGTGTGCATTGTGATTTGTATTCTTGGACATAATGCTGCAGACATGATAAGTTGTCGACTATGCTTCTTTTACTTTTCAGGTATCAATTCAAGTACCCCCGTCCTCCAAAACCAGATGCCCCACGAATATATGAGGCTCATGTTGGAATGAGTAGCTCAGAGCCTCGTGTTAATTCATACAGAGAATTTGCTGATGATGTTTTACCTCGAATTCAGGCTAATAACTACAATACCGTCCAGTTGATGGCTGTAATGGAACATTCATACTATGCATCATTTGGCTATCACGTCACCAATTTTTTTGCTGTAAGCAGTAGATCAGGAACACCCGAAGACCTAAAATATCTTATCGATAAAGCTCATAGCTTAGGCTTGCGGGTGTTGATGGATGTTGTTCACAGCCATGCAAGTAATAATGTCACTGATGGACTCAATGGATTTGACGTTGGCCAAAGCTCACAAGAGTCATACTTCCATACAGGAGATCGTGGCTATCATAAGTTGTGGGATAGCAGACTATTTAACTATGCTAACTGGGAAGTTCTTCGGTTCCTGCTATCCAACTTGAGGTGGTGGCTTGAAGAGTATCAATTTGATGGATTTCGGTTTGATGGAGTAACTTCAATGTTGTATCATCACCATGGGATTGATGTGGCGTTTACTGGAAATTATGGCGAATACTTCAGTGAGGCAACAGATGTTGATGCTGTTGTCTACCTAATGCTAGCCAATTGCCTGATCCATACTATTTTGCCTGATGCAAATGTTATTGCTGAAGATGTATCTGGTGTGCCTGGACTTGGCCGACCTGTCTCTGAAGGGGGAGTAGGTTTCGACTACCGCTTGGCAATGGCCATCCCTGACAGGTGGATTGACTACTTGAAGAACAAGAAAGATGAAGAATGGTCTATGAAAGAAATATCAGGGAGTTTGACAAATAGAAGATATAGTGAAAAGTGCATATCATATGCTGAGAGTCATGACCAGGCATGAGTGCTCCTTTTCTTGATCTGTTCCTCAATGGCAATTTGCTTTGCCATCTACTTTGAATCTAATCCGTAATTGGTAGGACTTTCTTCATTGCATATGAAATACTCTTCTTCCTCTTGAATTTTTCAGGCCATAGTTGGTGACAAGACAATTGCATTTCTCTTGATGGATAAAGAGATGTACTCTGGTATGTCTTGTTTAACGGATGCATCTCCTTCTATTGAGCGGGGGCTTGCGCTTCACAAGGTCTGTCTAAATTGTATCCTAGTGATGATTAACAATCAGGTTCTTTTAGTATCCCAGCTTGATGTGGCTGGCACCGATGTTTTGATTTGAATATTTATCTTGAGACCAATGAAGGTTAAAAATAAGATTGAGTTTCCTCTTAATATATGTTGTACTATTATGTTTTGGTCCCACCAAAATGTTAACAGAAGTCAATTTCACAGTATTAAACATTCAGACTGCTTTCGTGGCTGTTGATAACCTTTGTTATTTTGTTCTTTCAGATGATTCATTTTATCACAATGGCATTAGGGGGTGAAGGCTACCTGAATTTTATGGGAAATGAGGTTAGTTCTCTGGCTGCTTCCTAAATATTTATTCATTGCGAACGCTAACCTTCTTATATCCATAGAATCAAGCTTACACATTTTTTATTAATTCAAATTTTGCTGAAGAATAGAAGGAAGAAAGAGTATGCTAGAAAGTAAATTCAAGAGCCACGACAAAGACTAAGCGACAAATGTTCCAAGTCCACTTTATTTATGTGGGCTTAAAAGTAAACCTCTGTCCTTTGCAAAAAGTTCTTTCTAGACACATATGGGATGAATTTCGAGCTAAAAGCTTTGGGGATCAAAAGCATTTCGTATAGAGGATAGGGGGAAAGGAAAATTTAAAAATCAAATTCAAGACCTAATGGTGGACCACTAGGTCAATCCCTTATGCCCTAAATTGAGCTGAGATTGTATGATAACATTCTCTTTCTTTTTTTTTTCCTTTAAGTATTTTATGTTGCCTGTCTACTGGGTTGGGGTTTGTTTGCACCTTATATGCATGTCACCCTCCTTTCTCTTATGTTGCGTTTGGTATGACGATATGGAATCGTATGAGAAAATGAAATGAAAAACGAATGGAATAGAATGATATGAAGATGGAATGATGATTCAATAATCTTTGTTTGGTTTTATACAGGAATGGTATGGAGTCAAAATTCTTCTATTTGATTGTAATGGAGTGGAATGGATGCGGGTTTTAATATTCAAGTTTTATAATGTAATTGCATTTTCTGAAATTTAGAATTTTGTTATAGTGGAGTATAATTATTACTGAATTATAAAATAATTTACCAAACATCTTAAACATGATAAGACCATATACATTAAAACAACATCATTAAATTCTTTACTGTAATTAAAATAATATCATGTATTTTTTTATTCAAGGTCACGTTTATAGAATATTAGTATAAATTCTAATAAACTAAATAATTCCCAAAAACAATAAAAATAACAGTAACCATAATTATAAATATGTTCAATTATCTGTAATTGGTTTACCGGGGGCTTCGTGTCTTATGTAAAGAAGCAAAATGGAAAGGATGCTAATGGCATGATAAAGCAAATATTGGGATATGAGATGGAAAACAATCTTTTTCCCTCGATTTTCAAGCCAAGGATCATCAATTTATTGGTGTGGTAGCGGAATGCAGATTCCTGCAAAGTGCAAGAATCCAGAATCTGCAGGAATGGGCAATTCAATTCCAAGTAGAGGTACCAAATGGAGGAATTGAGGTTGCTTACGGAATTAACATTCCTTTCCTAGATAACTACCATGTACCAAACATGAGATAATCACTTGAGTTTTTGGGTGGCATGCCTAATATTATACCAGAGCCGAGTTTTGATTTCTTTGCGCCCGATTTACTGTTAAATGCTGCTTCATCTGTATTATTCTGTGTGTCAATTCCATGTGCCATCATCTGTCCGGTTTGCATTGAGAGGGCATGTTGAATTAGCCACATTGCTTATTTTTGATGTTTGTCTAGACTTATATACACGTGACCCTCCTCGACCTAAAAGCTTATGCCTTCTAGTAAAAATTGCTAACAGTATTAATTTCTCTTTTTGGGTTGATGTTGGTTTTTAAGTGTTCACATTCCCTAAGTTCTCTCTTACTGTTTCTGACAGTTTGGCCATCCAGAGTGGATCGACTTCCCAAGAGAAGGCAATAATTGGAGTTATGACAAATGCAGACGCCAGTGGAACTTAGTGGATACAGATCACCTGAGATTTAAGGTTTGAGGTCTTATTTCTTTGTTCTTGGGTGCCTGCACTATCACTGGCAGTTTCTTTGACCAAAGTTATGGAAGTTCATCGTTACATTTGCACTTCTACCATTAAAAATTGCTTTTATACGCATGATTGCATGTCGTATTAGTCATTTGTACTTGGTAATTCAAAAAACTAAAGCTATTTCTTAAGTGTTTTCTTGTGCTGGTTTTTAATACTGAGATGGACATTTACTGCAAAATACATTGAGAAATGCCACAACTGAGAATAGTGCTCATTCTGCCTATGACATAAGAGCTGTATACGATACTCTCATTTAATGTTATGTATTACGTCATAACCATTTGTGCTTTCTGTCTATAAATTCTGACATGTCCTTGCTTTCTTTTTCTTGGTACTTTTCTAGTTCATGAATGCATTTGACCGGGCAATGAATTTGCTGGATGAAAAATTCTCGATTCTTGCATCCACAAAGCAGATTGTCAGCAGCACAAACGAGGAAGATAAGGTATATAAGAATTCAGAAAGATATAAATTCATTTTACCCTTAATATTGGTGGAAGTAATATTTTGTTGATTCTCAATTTGACCCACTGAGATCAGAGGTCTATGGAGCAGAATATCTTCCTTGAAAGTGCTTAATTTTAAGAGCAACTTTTAGGATGATGAGTTTAAAGGCATAGGAGTTGGTTGGGTGGAGGCAACCACACTTTTTTCTCTAGCCTGTTTTTGTATGCCTTGTCTATAATTACATTCTTAACATGTTGCTCTAACTAATTCTTGTGAGTTCACATTGTTTTCTGAGTAGCATTTATTGATTGTCCACTCGACAGGTTATTGTCTTTGAGCGTGGAGATTTGGTTTTCGTTTTCAACTTCCATCCAGAGAATACATACGATGGGTATTTTATCTTTTCCCTCCTAGAATAATATCGACTCTTTTTTCTGAGACGGTTTAAAGATGCGGCCCTTGTATATTGATTGCAATTTTGTAGCACATTCTAAATTAGTGAACTGGAATATTCAGGTATAAAGTCGGGTGTGACCTGCCGGGGAAGTATAGAGTTGCACTGGACAGTGATGCTTGGGATTTTGGTGGGCATGGAAGGGTATGGAATTTCTTTTCTTTTTCCAGATCTCAACTCCAGTTCTATAGCAGCTACAAGTTTCGGGACCTATTGGGTCAGCTTGTAATGAGTCAAGCTTTTAAATCAGCAGTTGTGAATAGATATAGGCAACTTGCATGTATTTAATTTTACCTCTTTTATTTTCTTAATTGGGGATTCATAAGTTGGGATTGACCAATGAAGTGCATGAAACAGAAGATGAAACATTGCCACACGCTTGGGGAAGGGGGTGTTTCTGTGACAGGGCTGCATGAAGAATCCAACTTGATATTGAGTGTAAAATTATTCTTAGGCATTGGCTTTTTCTCTGTGTGTTCCTGTTCTTTTGCTCATTTGCAGTCGCATATGATAGGAGCCACAATATGCTTTGCTTCGAATCTATATCTCATGATTGAAATATCTGAATGTTGCAAGTGTCTAAGATGGATGTTATTATCTTCACATGTAGTAGTGGCAAAGAATAACTAAGTGGATGGTCGTTGGAAGATGTACTTGAGTATTAGGCTCACCTTTGCAATCTTTTCTGAAGTATAATTAACAAAACACTTAAGTTACTCCAATAATATATGACTTGGTTCTTTTGGTAGTGCCTTTTAAATTAAAAAAATCGTAAGTTAACACAAGAAGAAGTTTTGTAGGTTTTCCTTTTTGGTGTACGAGTCAAAGAAAAGTTGAAGGAATATATTTTGTAAATGTGGATCCTTGGATATAATTCACAGCGTCAACTACTGGGAATCTGTCATTTGGCACTGTCTGCTCTGCACTCCCTACTTCTCTCAAGATAATGGGCATTACTGCAACTTGAATTCTTAACTTAAGCAGCTAAAGCAATCAGAGGAATTACTCTGGGCTGTTGTTAATTCATTGCATGTGAAGTATTGTCAAATTCAGATGTACACTGGTGGCAAGTATGGCCTACTAAAACGTGAGAGCACGTGGAATATTAGATGTGTGGGTGAGACTGATGTAGTTATACATCTTCTGATTTAGTTTTGTGGTCTATGCTGTTCAGATTTCTATTTTGTAGTTAGTAATTGGTTATTTTGGTCTTCCAACACGGAAGATTGCATGCTCAAAATCTCCGTTAATTCCCATGGCCACGATCAATCTGGTTACTTCAAGATCTTTAATTATGTTAATCTGTTTGTTCTGCCCCACGCATGATGAGACTGGGGCAATTCTCATTTTTTTCCTTTTCCTGTGGACATCTATGGCTTGCTTCGTACAGGTGGGGCATGGTATCGACCATTTCACCTGTCCTGAAGGAATACCTGGCATGCCTGAAACAAACTTCAATAATCGTCCCAACTCATTCAAAGTACTGTCGCCAGCACGGACTTGTGTGGTATGTACAAACTATTTAAAGTTCGTTTTCTAATTCCGATTGTATACATCTGTCATGTTCAGTGGCAGTACCTGGTCAACTTTCTTCTGAACTTCTCCAGAAAGAATTTGAAGCTGGGTGGAATATCGGTCATCGATGTCATGACTTAATAATTACAAGCAGCAGTAACCCATATATGTGAAGATGATTATGGACACGATCACTTGTCATGTAAGAAACCTTTAAAAGTGACCGACCTAATTGGGATATCACAAATTCACTGTTTTTGACGAGGTAGTTGGTATTGAGATGGCATG
This sequence comes from Syzygium jambos, assembly GCA_031216235.1. NCBI lineage: Eukaryota > Viridiplantae > Streptophyta > Magnoliopsida > Myrtales > Myrtaceae > Syzygium > Syzygium jambos. The sequence goes on along the minus strand of CM062225.1, from coordinate 14,937,958 downwards.
GAGGCTTCTTTTTTACTAAGTGCTAAGCTATTAGTCTGCCTCGACAATGAAGTGACTCTCCAGGTGGTAGGTATCTAGCAGGGAACAAGCAGAAATTGTTTTTTTAATAAGGAATCGCATCATATATTCCTTTTGTTTTTCGCTGAACCAGCACTCATTGTTCTGCCATCACGTAAACGATGCTATAAGCAGCCTTTGCTTATGTGTCAGCATAACGCTGGTTTGATGTTTTACAGGTTTATTATAGAGTTGATGAAAGTCTAGAAGACTCTGAGGTTGAAGAGAATGACCATGCCACGCTTGAGGAGGTGGACGATACAGTCACAACTGATGTAGTGGCGACGCAAGCATATCTGGAGGCGTCAATGTCGCCTCCAGTAGAGGACGACGACGACGACGACATTGATCCAAAGGAGTCGCCTCCAGTAGAGGACGACGACGACGACGACGACGACATTGATCCAAAGGACGGGAGAGATTTAGAAGTGGACTTTGGAGAGGGGACATCAGATGATTGAGAGCGCAGCGCGTGCTGTCTTCTCGCAAATCTCGTATATTGTAAATACCCTTAAAAATCCGCCGGCTTGCCGAGTGCAGTTCTTATGCGTGTAAATAAGCGGCCAACATCCTTTTCTTTTTGTCTTGGCAATGTACTGATGCGATATAAATGAATGCGTTCCGTTTCGTCGATTCTTGATTTAAGCTTCGTCAAAAACCTGTCAAGGACATTCAAAGAAAATAGGCTCTGAGCTGAGCTTCGTTGGTTCTTCCCGGGGATGATATTGTTTCCTAGAGGTTCCAGTCAAGGGTGATTTGGATCGTGGTGGGTTACGGTACGTGCTTCACCCATGTCCTGCATCTCAAAGTTCTCAAAGTTAGCGAACAACTACTTATTAGTGGAATAATCGGTAGCTATTTAAGGGAACTCCGATTTGATCTTCCCCCGAGAGGGATCGATTGCGCCCTTCCTCATCTCTAGGTGCATCCACCGTAAACATTTCCTCGTTTGAACTTCGCCCTTCACTTGTTAAAGTTAAAGATTGGTATTAAATTTGGAAGTATTTAAGCACTCAATGAACCCAATCAATTATGCATATAAATATGATTCAATTTTCTAGCTTTAACCAATTTGCAAGGTAATAAATCAAAGTTGTGCTAGAAACTTTAAAATATTGGTGAAATTTGGTATTATTCATTCACTCAACTTTCAACTTCATGAAACGTTCTGCATAATATGTTATCAACTATTATTTCATAGTCATTTCTCGAGTAATACAGAATAACTGTCGTATCATCAGCATTTACATCACTAATTTTTATCAAAGATAATATTGAAAATTTCACCTGTTTAATGGCACAAGCTGTAACGGAGAGAAAACATGGTATGGGCCCGCACCCGGGCCATGGGCTGAACACCACAATGGCACAATTTGCAATTTTGCTATTGCCACGCTTAAGAGATAACGATACAAATAGTTTTTGAACTTTGGTTCAATATATAATGTGATTCATAAATTTTAATTTATTTAATGCGGTCTTTGAATTTTAGTCTAATTTGCAATGTAGTCCCTAAACTTGTAATTTATTCAATGTACATGTTTAATTTAGTCCATGAACTATATAAAAATATTTTCGATAAAAAAATTAAACAAAAATGTTCAATATTGCACTTAAGTAATACCACCAGAGATATGGCCAACATGTTCTAGCAATGCGTCTTGGGGTCATCGTACAGGAACAGCATCAAACATTTTCATATAATTCATATGCTAAATTAAACATGTACAAAAAAATTCAGGGATCATATTGAACAAATTAAAAGTTTATAGACCACATTACATAATGGGCTGAAGTTAAAGGGTCATATTGAGCAAATTAAAAGTTTAGTGACTATATTGCAAAACTGACAAAAACGACAGCGCTTTCGGCAGAGAGCCGAAGAACCGGACGGCGGAGTCAAAACCGCACTCGAGACAGGGACCGATGACGATCTGAAGCATCTCCCCCTTTTCGGAGGAACCCGTGTTTTTGTCGCGGGAGAGGGATCGAAGCTCGAGGGTTTCCCATCGATCCCCCGCTCGTCAATGGAGGGCGTCCGGCCGGGAGGGGTCGGCGACAAGTACAGCTTGATAGTGCCCACCTACAACGAGCGTCTCAACATCGCTCTCCTCGTTTACCTCGTCTTCAAGCACCTCCGGTAACGAAAACGCCCTTCCTTTCAACCCGGTCGTGTCGTGTTTTCTTTTCTCTTTTTCCGATCGGATTTTACGCTTAGCCGGAACTTGACGGCGGATCGATGGCTCCGATCGTGTGTAGCTTGCTTTTGAGAAGTGAGAATGGCGATGCCTGATTTCCTCTTCGCTTCCTGTATTGCCAAGTTACTTGCTCATTTGGTGTAATTGTAAGGCGCCGAGATAGGATTTGGACCATGAGATTCGGTTTTTGATACTGGCGACCGGGTTTTTCAAGAAGTCAGGAATCGTGTCGTTTTGGCAAAAAAAAAATGATAAAAATTCATACTTGATTGTGATGATGACTGGTGTAGCATGTTCTGTCCTGCCTGATGCAGAGATGTTGATTTCGAGATTATCATCGTCGACGACGGAAGTCCGGATGGTACTCAGGATGTTGTTAAAAAATTGCAGCAAGTGTATGGCGATGACCGGATTGTAAGTTTTGACTTGGCGGATGAAAACATCAGCTTCGATTTGATTGGTTGTCTGTGTGTTTTGCTGATTTACTCCTCTAATTTCGGGTTGTTATTTGGTACAGCTTTTAAGAGCACGACCTAGGAAGCTTGGTTTAGGTGAGTTGACAAGTCTATGAATGTATTCCGAATTCATGTGTAGAAGGGATTTGGATCTGATGTAAGTTTAATTTTAGGAACGGCTTATATTCATGGTTTGAAGCATGCGTCTGGCAATTTTGTTGTGATCATGGATGCTGATTTATCTCACCATGTAAGTATGCGCGATCCATTTATATTGGTATTGCAAGTTCATTATGGCTGAAAATTTCATCGTGCTGTTTTTTCCATCGTGGGAGAGACATGGTTTTGTCCACAGAGAGCTGTGGATTATCGATGAATTTTAATTTAAGGTAGATAGTGCAATGCCTTTTCATTCATCAACTTTAGCTCAAAGCTCTGGTTGGACACATACTTCCTGCTCAAAGTTTGAGGGATTTCTTGTGGCATTTTCAGAGTTTTTATCATAATAACAGATGTCATGCAAAGACTAGGTAGATGTCTTGATTGTTGAAATATCATTATTCTTTTCCTTGTAATATCAATATGAGACCCATATGTGGGGTAATTGTTCCCAATTATACCTGTGCCTCCGGGGCAGAGTGGGGCGATGAATTGCCTGAGTTTGGATCTCTTTGTTATTTTCTCTGTGTAAAGTGTCCTTCATTCATTTCATATTTCCTTCCTTCCCTTCCTTCTTTCCCTTCCTGTCTCTTTCTGATCTGTTTGGTATTGTTATGCAGCCGAAATATTTGCCGAGTTTCATCAAGTAAGGAACTTGCTCAAACTTTTTCATTGCTCTACCAATGCCTGTACATTGGCAAATTCTCCTAAGTCTTTTTCTTTGTCGTGTTTATTAGGAAACAGCAGGAAACTGGTGCAAGCATAGTTACAGGGACTCGGTATGTTAAAGGTGGGGGTGTGCATGGATGGACTCTTATGCGTAAACTCACTAGCAGAGGAGCCAATGTGCTAGCTCAGACATTTCTATGGCCTGGAGTATCTGATTTAACTGGATCTTTCCGGTAGGTGATTAGGACAATAGATGAAGCGGACTAAATTCTCATTTTTATTGTCAGCAAACAAAATTATATTGCATAATAATGGAACTAATAGTTTCTTTTTATTTCGAAGTCTTTATCGGAAATCAGTTCTTGAAGATCTTATTAACTCCTGCGTCAGCAAGGGCTATGTGTTCCAGATGGAGATGATTGTTCGGGCATCTAGAAAAGGATATCATATTGAAGAGGTATTTTGTACAGCTACCTTACTTCTCGGAGCAATAAAATGAGGCTTTTTTTTAGGGGAAACAGATGTGCCTCCTCTTGGAGTATAAGCTAGCTGTCTGATCCACTACCTGCTATAAATGGAACCTGTTCTAGTAATTAATTCGAAGGTTTCACTTTTTTCGACTTATACTCTTCGACGTTTGATGCATGCATTACTGACGTCTCTTTTTCGTATTGTGGAAAATATCATCTTCATGCCTTCTCATCCTTGTCTCTTTTGCGTTATTGTTACGCATGGTTACTCTTTACAGCCAAAACTAAATCCAAATTGAGATATATCTGCCATACTAATCAAGTAGATCGCATGGCACTATTTCATGTCTATATTACCTCTTCTGATTCGTGTTTTAATCAATCTGCAGGTTCCTATTACATTTGTTGACAGAGTATTTGGAAGTTCAAAGCTCGGGGGATCCGAAATCGTTGAATATCTAAAAGGCCTTGCATATCTATTGGTCACAACATGAATTTGAAGATCGTCTTCTTTAGCATCTTAGTTCACTAACTTTCCATGATACGAATTAGTAAAGTTTATAGACGAGGCCTTGCGACAGTTGTTGCTTTATACTCTCCTGTTGCTTGGGTTTTTTTCAAGGCGACCACGTATATTTCAGATAGGTTACTCAACAGAAGCATGTCTTTATGGACTAAACATGATGATGAAATTGATGCCTCTGGAAAGTTGTGGGCTTAACAATTGTTTTGGGTCCATGTATTTATGAGCATTTATAAAGTACTAATTTTTCATTGCGTCAACGGCAGAGGAAGGGAAGATTACCAGCGCTGTTGCAGTCTGCTTTTACCTTACGTTCTCATTGTTTTGTCCCCTGGCCATGGCTTAAACCAGAATAGTGAAAGATGCATGGTGAAAGAAACAGTTTGGTTCTGCTCAGCAGTCGGCGGTGGATGGCTCATCATTCGTGTTACGCATCAAGTCTGTGCCTTCGCGGGTATAGCATTCTATCTTGAACCCATGGCTCTCTTCGTAGTCATTATATCATCATGGAGTGAGCTTATATCATCCGTGGTAACTTAAACATAACATGAAACGAGCAGGTTGAGCTTTGGATAAAGGATAGATGCTGGTGATGCATTGTGAAATAATGCGGTAAATTCTATTTTGCATACGAGCCACTTTACCCAATGCCCTTGGTACGGAAAGTAAGTTCCTGGATGTACAGTCTCAGGTGAATTCTTGCAAGATCACATGAACTGGACACCCATGCGATACCAAATTAGCGTCCCGATCGACTAAATATTCTTCCATTGTTGTTACTTTTATCAAGTTCATGAAATTAACGGTGCTGAATGTGGCATTGGTACAGGTGCATTAGGATACTAGTCAACGATATGGTTCATCCTAACTTCCTTCGTGAAAGCGATGCCATTAATCTAGTTAGTGATTGTCCATTTGTCTTGCGCAGTAGATCACTGTCTCGTACGAGATTCTCTGGCATGCATGTGCATACTTTGGATCCCCACCCTAAGCAACTGTCGTACACGGGAAACTGGCAGTTGAAACAGCGACAAAAGCGATGAATCAATTTCGACACTCCGGCGAAATTCAAGTACAAGAAGGACAAAGCCCGTGAATGTGCAATGGCATTAAATGGATTCACAGTTTGTTTGACTCAACTCATGTTTATGACTTTCTTTTATTTTCTCTTGCCCTTACACGATTTTGCGCTCATTCACTTCATGCTCTTATATTAGTTTGTGTATGATTTTTTTCTGGCCTAATTCCAAAAATAATCACCAAATTCACATTTAGTATAATTCTAACTTGAACTGTTTTTTATCTTATAAAAAATCATCAAATTTCACATGAATTCCAAATTTAGACCTATTTACTTGGAATTGTTAATTGTCTAATGTGATTATTTCACCTAAGCAATAAATGCTAGTTGGATTTAAAGCAGTATTAATTGGAATCTTTTTTGAGCCATATATTGAATTTCTATGACAAACTTTTATTGTATTAACGTTATATGAAGAGGAATGTTATGGATGAGATCCGTAAAGCTTACGACCATAATCTTTTTCTGAAACAAGCCCGAACTTCAAAATCTACATCAAATAGACATTAATCAATTGATCTCATTTAACATAGTAGGCTCTAGTGATAGACTTTAATAAATTGATTTTGTTGGGAAGTATAGTAAATGAGATTGTAAAGCCGTGTAACAATCTTCTCAAGCTTTGGTTAACAAGGTTAGATCCGGATTTCAAGTAAAAGTTAATGATTTTTATTGAGACAAAAAAAAGTTTGTACCATAATTGTTCCTCAAGGTAAAATTGGTACTTTATTTTAGAACTAGCTCGATTTTTCTTAAATTTAGTGAAATATAAAAATATTTTAATAATATGAATAGTGACGGGTATGTGTATGGATATGAATCACTGGAGGATCGGACCATTTTCGATCTAACACGTGCATTTAACGGGTCAAGATGTACAGTCTGCTACGTTCACGACAACTCGTGTGCTCGTGTATTTCCCTCGGTCACTCAATTCTCATTTCCACCTCCAAAATCCTCCCACCTTCTCGCTTCTTTGATCTCGTCCTCGCCTCTCCTCCTCCGTCGTCGTCGTCTTCTTCTTCGTCTTCTGCTGCTTCCACGCCTCACCCATGGCGACCCAGAAGCAGATGGATGGCATGATCAGGTGCTCCGCGAACTACGTCCCCCTGACTCCCATCAGCTTCCTCGAGCGCTCGGCGGTGGTGTACCGGGACAGGCTCTCCGTTGTGTACGGGGACGTCAGCTACACGTGGGGGGAGACGCGCCGCCGGTGCGTCAAGCTCGCCTCCGCCCTCGACGGGCTGGGCGTTTCCCGCGGCGATGTGGTGAGTCAACTCCGCTCCCGATCACTGGGTGAATGAACGTGAAGCGGGGTTCTCGAACGACCCGTTCTTGCTTTCGGTTTTCGATTCGTGTCTTTAGCGCGTCGACGGCGAGAGGCGACGACGGTGAACTTCGTTTTGGAACTCCGGTGATCGGATTGCTTCTCTTGCGCTTTGGATGTTGTTAGGAGTTTCGCGTGGACTGTTGGATTCTCAACTCCATTGCAGTTATCATAACCGCCCGAAACTCGGATTCTCTGGCCTGTCTCCCAAGATGTCCTATTCACTGTTTCAGTTTTTGTTTCTCTTCATAAAGTGTTGGAAATTTTACTTCTACCTAGTACTTTCCAAAATTACCTTCGGATGGAAGTAAAGGGTCAAAACTTCAGTATCTGATTTAAGCTTATATCTTTGGATTCTAATAGTTCGGCTAATACGGAGATGATGGTCATTGAGTATCTCTCCCATTTTGGAATAGCCAATTATGTCACAAAATGGGGTTGCAACTCAAGTTATATTCGTGCAAGAATATGTTTTCTTCTTACATCTTGGATCAGATATGGGCCTCGTTGTCAGTTGAACAACTTACTGATTTATCATCAGTGATATTGATCTTGGATCTTGGTAAGGTTAGGGGTGAAGTCATGTGGTCTCATGCCAATGTCAATTATATCTATTCTTGGTTACTCCACACAGGTTCCTGTTAGATGTGCGCCTATGTAATTTTCTGGTCCAGTTGCGACAACCCTTCTTACATGGCGTTGTGGGGAACTTAATTACAGAGATTCCTCATTGTTAAAACCCCCTGCTTTACTCACCTGTTTAGTAATTTTTTTATTTTATTTTTCATTGTTTAGTCTTTTACATAGTGCACTTAGCCGATCACATTCAGAGATTCTCTTTTGCCTGCCTTAGCCTCGATCTACTTGAACAGGTTGCTGCTTTGGTGCCAAATATTCCAGCAATGTATGAGCTACATTTTGGTGTTCCAATGGCTGGGGCAGTTCTTTGTACACTGAATATCCGCCACGATTCAGCGATGGTATCCGTGCTGCTAAAGCATTCTGAGGCAAAAGTTGTTTTTGTGGACTGCCAGTTTCTTCATATTATGCTGGGAGCATTTGACATACTGTCAAAATCAATGATCAAGCTACCTTCTCTAATTATAATCCAAGACGATCCTGAAATATCCTCCAATATCAGCTACACAAATGCCACTTCCCAGCGCATGGAATATGAACATCTCTTGGCATCTGGCAAACTTGATTTTAAGGTCAAGTGGCCAGAAGATGAATGGGATCCCATCTCTCTCAACTACACTTCGGGAACTACATCGAACCCAAAAGGCGTCATATACAGCCATAGAGGTGCTTATCTGAATTCTCTGGCAGCAGCTCTTCTGAACGAGATGAAATCAATGCCCATATATTTATGGTGCGTGCCCATGTTTCACTGCAACGGCTGGTGTCTCACATGGGCTATTGCAGCTCAGGGTGGGACAAACATTTGCTTGAGAAGTGTCACTGCAGAAGGCATATTTGAAAATGTGGCTCGGCATAAGGTGACTCACATGGGTGGTGCTCCCACTATTCTGAACATGATCATCAATGCGCCAGCTAGCGAACGGAAGTCGCTGCCTGGAAAGGTCATGGTCATGACTGGCGGGGCCCCGCCACCTTCAGAGGTCCTTTTTAGGATGGAAGCGCTAGGATTTGGGGTAACTCACTCCTACGGCTTGACAGAAACTTATGGGCCGGGAACAGTCTGCACTTGGAAACCAGAATGGGATTCTCTCCCCCCTGATGCACGTGCTAAGATCAAGGCACGACAGGGACTGCACCACCTCGGCATGGAAGAAGTCGATGTCAAAGATCCTGTCACAATGGAAAGTGTACCGTCTGATGCTAAGGCCATGGGCGAGGTCATGTTCAGAGGCAACACCGTGATGAATGGATATTTGAAAGACACGAAAGCGACCGAGACTGCTTTTAAGGATGGGTGGTTCAGGAGTGGTGATTTGGGCGTGAAGCACCCTGACAGTTACATAGAACTAAAAGATCGCGCCAAGGATATCATTATTTCAGGGGGAGAGAATATAAGCACGATCGAGGTGGAATCCACCTTATTTGGTCATCCGGCTATACTTGAGGCAGCTGTCGTTGGCAGACCGGACGATTACTGGGGGGAAACTCCTTGTGCGTTCGTGAAGTTGAAGGATGGGTACAAGGTTACTGAGGAGGAAATAATCAAGTATTGCCGGGCTAAACTGCCGCACTTTATGGCACCCAAGGCTATTGTTTTCACAGATCTTCCGAAGACTTCAACTGGGAAGACGCAGAAATTCGTCCTTAGGGAGAAGGCCAAGGCCATGGGAAGCCTTACTAGAAAATTGGACAGCAAACTGTAAAGTATAATCTTCCTGTAACAGGTATTCTTGATTCTTGCTTCATTTTATTGTCGCTGGGAGCGGATATCTAGAACTAAGCAGTTGTTAGTTTGAGGGTGTTGTTCATCGATTGTCCTTGATGTGTACTGCAACCGAGCACAGGAGTTGTGTAAATCTCTCTAATTTCCTGTTCTGAGCTCTCTGTACGTACTCCTCAATTCTTTCTTCTATTCGAGTGGATATTCGGCGACAGTAAACCGGTGACATCATAACCATTGATCCTATGAGTCCCGTGTACCTCATGTATGGGGCTTGGACAACGGACCCGGGTCGAGAGACAAGTATCTCCCTCCATTCGGGGTGCTTGAAGTCCTCGGTGGGTGACTGGTAACAAGACAATTTTCAAGAAAAGACAATCTCCAGAATCGTACCCACTCCTCTTTACGACTAATCTTTTGTCTGCCAGAGAAAAAAGTTGCCACACCTTGTCAGCACCGAACTGATCTCCAGTTTAGTGTCTGACAAATTGGGATGATGAGCTCTTTATGAGCAGATGAGCATGTCTTAGTTGTCCGCACACGGTTCCAATTTTACATGGCGTTTGTGAATCATTACTAATATTCTTGTTTTCATCGTTTTAGCCTTTGATATAGGTAAAAAACACAATCTCGCTCGTCAGAGAACTCGTGCAAAGTTCATATCGCGTTCGGAATAACATAGTGAGTGCGAGCCAATGTTTCGCATTTCGTGTCTGTGACGCCTGGTCGTGTCGTCGATCGGTCGTCAATCTTTGTGCATGTGAAAATTTAAGTCTACCACCTCAACCACGAGCTTCAACGATTTCAGGTCTCAGTCATCTTCGTCGTCGTCGTCGTGGTTGTTAGTAACTTCACGACACGATCGGAATTGCATCCTCACCAGGAACCCAAAGAAATGGAGCCGAAGCAGTGAACGCCAAGTGGCGACCTTTGGCGCCGGAAGCAGCGGTCTCCTCGAGTGCAAGCACGTGATTGAGAAGGCTTCGACCCTGCCGTCTTCGAGGCTCGTGATGCCATCGGCGGTTTCTGGTTGCAGACCACCAAGTCTGCCAAGCTCCAGACGCCTAGGCCGTTCTTCCAAGTTCTCCGACTTCACGTGGCCAGCTTCGGTGATGGAGACCTTCCCCGACCGGGACCGGTAGCGGAGTACCTTGACTCCTAAGCAGATTGTTAGTCTTATGTCAGCCAAAATATGGAACACTTCCGTGCCGGGTAAATTCGTAAAAGCCTTGCTCACCATCAAGCTTCGTTGAAACAAAAGCTTCACGTACAAAGTACCAACATTGATTTTATACTTCCGAAATTGCCAATTGTTTTATTAAGGGGAAATACCACAAACAAATTTAAAATAATCACTAATATTTTAAGTTTTTTTTTTATGTTATCAAAAACCCTAAACTTATATTAGTATAACAAAATATACTCTTCATTATAGTTCCATCTAAAACCGCTGTTAAAATCTCGCGTGGCTACTTACGTAGACAGTGACAGGCAAAAGCAGCTGAAGTGACGAGAAAATTTGACATGGCTTTAGTCAAGCCAAAACGACATCTATGGAGGGGAATAATCATTTCTCTTTCGAGGCCACGTCAAATTGTTTCCCTCCGAAAAGGCATTACCGTGGCTTCACCAAAGGCACCTCAGATTTATGGTAGCTTTGTTTGTCCGTCATTGTCCATATAAGCCGCCATGTAACTAAGATTTTGTCACTTATTAACACGTTAAAAGCTTAACTTTTTATGCGAAATTACCAATCTTAGTTAAAGTGTTTTACCAACATTTATCTCTACTAACTTTAACTTAGCAAATAGTATTTAAGTCATTTACCAAATTTTATATGATTATTTTTAAAATATTGAAAAAATTTATAGAACGAAATTTTAATAAACTTAATTCAGTCAAAATACTATTTAATAATCTAGCAAATATTTTTCTACAACATTACAAGTTAGTTCGAGAATTCATTGAAAAAATTAGGTATTTATATTTATATAATTTTTTAAATTTGTAATATGATTTTAAAATGGGTCAATTTTAATGTTCATAAAGAAATAGCCAATAATGTCCACAGATATAAATATACTCATCTACATTCTGTTTTCCTATAACACAAGATGTTCCAATTGTGCAGCTCGACTAATCTCCATTGGTACACACCGCCCTGTCCATGTATATCCGGTAAGGCTCTACCTATAAGGTGAGTGGATGAAATTGTGATTTGAACATATAATTTGCTAGATCCAAGCAAAGAGCTTAACCACTCAACCAATCCTTTTGGGGTTAATTGGTTCTTATGTATTATTCTTTTTATAATAATGAAAAAAACCGTGTTGTCCTCACTTGCGCCGGATGTTGCAGACAAACCCCTTGTGAGAGCGTGAGGTCGCCCCCAACCCTATGACCAGATGAGATTGGGACACTGTCATGGAGGAGATTCAACTTGAATTAGGGGGTGCATTTGTTTCACAGGGAAATGAATGAATTGAAGAACAATTAATCTTATAAAAATGATTGCTTGTATTACTTATGAAAATGAATCATCAAAGAATATTTTCATTGTTCACGAAAATGTTTAAACGGAAATTGTTATAGATAATTAAAAAAAATTAATAACTAATTTTTTTATATGATCCAAGCGATAATTTTTTTAAAAAACATTTTTTAAATAATTTATTTCACTCAGCTATAGCACCCCTAGTATTTTGTTCTTATTATGTTGCTAGTCTTATATGTCTCGTGTTTTGCCATTTATAGTAAGGAAAATGACACAAATAGTCCTTGAACTTTGGCCCAATGTACAAAGTAATCCTTGAATTTTTAATTTGTTCAGTGTAGTCCTTGAACTTTAACCCAATGTGCAATATGATCCATGAACTTTTAATTTGTTTAATGTCATCTTTGAACTTTTGATACATGTTTAATTTATTTCCTGAATTATATAGAAATACTAAGTGTAATTCTTCCATAAATTCAAGTTTAGGGACTACATTGAACATTTTCATATTGTTTAGGAACTATATTGAACATGTATCAAAAATCCAGAACTACATTAAACAAATTAAAAATTCAGGGACCACATTGAATATTAGACTAAAGTTCAGAGACTATATTAAACAAATTAAAAATTCATGAATCAAATTGTATATTGAGCCAAAATTTAAAGACTGTTTGTGTCATTATCCTTTTATAGTATTACCCTCATCTAATTACACTTCCACGCAAAAGAATGTCTCTTTGGGTGACTCAGCTAACTTTATCCTTATTTTCTATTTTTTTATTGGGTGATGTACAATATTTGGTCCCTGGATGCATAGAATCTATGTATGTATCCCATATATAAACCTCTAAATTCAGTCTTCAAGATATTTTATCGGGTGTGGCTATTTCCATCGTCTAAATGACTAAATTCGCTCTATTTTCGCTAGATAGGAAAAATCGCCCTCGATAATTTAGGATATTTGTGCAGTTTAGTTCAATTTAGTTGCTTTCGTTTCATGTCTTTCTTTCAAATTATACTTATTGTTGTTTAGAAAAACAAATTAGATTTCTATTCATCATTATTCTTATTGCAACATATCCTTTCTTCGTCATTTCTACTTCCAAGCTTAGCTTTTGTAGTGAATTTATTATTCAATTAGTTTCGATAAGTCTTTTTATATCAAAGATTTAGTGATTTTTTTTACGGACACGATTTGACACGGGACATGTAAGAGTCAAAAGAGTATATGAAAATACACTAAAAAAATATGTGAAAAAGTTGTGCACATCAAGACACCTAATAATTATTTTAGTGAACCCCTCGTGAATGTTATTAATTGAATTTGACGGTCATATGTTAATTTTTAGTCTCCGCATTAAGGGACGTAATAGTGATTTTATTCCGCCAAATCTTTTAAGAGAGTTTTCGTTATTTCATCTTATCATCTCATTACGTCCAAGATAATTGACAAGAAAGAGTTTGGTTGCATTAATGTTCAAATTTTTTGGGATTTTTCTCGATAATGAATCCATTAATCTACTCAACAACGTGAAAAAGACCTAGGTTTTCTACGTATTTGGTAAAATCTATAAAAGGAAAAAAATAATGCTTTTAACATGCATGGTAATACCCACTTGAACGTTTTTCAAATAGGAAATCAAGTCATATTCTTAATTCGACAACTAAACTTGAGTTCCATCACTTGAAATTTTGGTAGGGTGATTAATGGCAATTATGTTCCTTTCTACCTTGGGGGTGGATCAAATCATATATGGCTTAAATAGCTCTACCTTTGATTTTTTGCCATATGTAGTGCTGTTGGACTCAGCTAATCTCATCCTTAATTTCCACGTCATTTTTGGGCTAGGTTCCATATTTGGTCGCTTCACCAGGTTCTATATATATAGGGACTCCAAGTCTTCACCCACTTCATTCTCATCTCACCTCCAAACTTCTTCCGACACTCTCGCTTCCCGGTCTCGTATCTTCTTCTTCTTCTTGTTCGTCGTGTCCTGCTTTGAGGCCTGCCTAACCATGTCGACGAAGGGTGTGATGGAGGGAATGATCAGGTGCTCCGCGAACTACGTCCCCTGACTCTGATCGGCTTCCTCGAGCGTGTGGCCGTGATTTATCGGGACAGGGTGTCGGTCGTGTACGGAGACGCTCCACAGGTGCATCAAGGTCGCGTCCGCTCTCAACAGCATGGGCGTCTCTCGCGGCGATGTGGTGAGTCTTCTTCTTCTTCGCTCCTATTGCTAGTGCGGTGAAGTGAGGTTCCCGACCGGCTCGCCGTCTTTGTGCCGTGTTTTTGCTTTTGGATTCGATACGTGTGTTTAGTCAGTTGACGAGTCGAAGTGACGATGATGAACAGGTTGCTGCTTTCGCACCAAATGTTCCAGCACTGTACGAGCTACATTTTGCTGTCCCAATGTCCGGGGCGGTCCTTTGTACGGTAAATACCCGCTTCGATGCAGAGATGGTGTCCGTTGTGCTAAAGAAGTCCGAGGCAAAAATCGTTTTCGTGGACCGCGAGTTGCTTCATGTTATGCTGGGAGCATTCGACATTCTGTCGAGATCGATGATCAAGCAACCACGTCTGATTATAATCCAAGATGGTCCCGAGACATCCTCCACTCCTCAGCACTTGGAGTATGAACACCTCTTGGCATCTGGGAAACTTGATTTTCAGGTCAAGCGGCCAGAAGATGAATGGGATCCCATCTCTGTCAGCTACACTTCGGAAACCACTTCGAACCCAAAAGGTGTTGTATACAGCTATAGAGGTGCTTATCTGAATTCTTTGGCGGAGGCACTTCTGAACGAGATCAAGTCAATGCCGGTGTACTTATGGAGTGTGCCCATGTTGTTGTCGGCTAAGTTCGTATACCAGAAATTGAAATCAAATGTCAAAAAACTAACTTGAAAGCAGTACAAATAAATAAGCAGAATGTTGATCCGAGCCTAGCGAAATAACGTCGTGTCCTTAAGACGAATTTGGCCCCTCAATCAGTACTCGAGGATATCGGACAATCGTCTCCCGGGATAGAACGAATCTCGTTCCTTCGAAGTGGTACGTATTTGGAGGACTCATTCGAACGCAATTTTGCAGAATAATCGCACAAAATGATAATGATGAAGTGAAAAATGTCTCGCTGGAATATTAAATGCCACGAAGTGTCACTGTTCCGAACTAAACTGTTCGGTCATATTGAAGTGGCGAAAATGAAGAGTTACGAGCTTTTCGTGAACAGTAGCGAAGGTTCACTTGAACCGGTTTGGTTCGTGAATAGTTGCGAAGGGCTTCGGTTTTTCGTTCAGGTGAACCGAACCTCACGAACAGACATGTTTGTTTGTCCAAAAATAAATAAATAAATAAATAATTTCTAACAAAACGTGTTTGTTCGAAAAAAATAAAAAAAACCGATAGAGAATGGACCCAAACCGAGCCAGACGGACGGCGGCGGCGCGCATGCGCAAGGCGACCGACCTAGCTTGGTGTAGGTCCTCTCCCTTCCACAAAAGTGGGGTACTCCTTGGGGCCTAAACTCATTTGAGAGGCTCCTCAAAATAAACCATCTCCCATCACATCTTCTATCCTATGTGGGACACTTTTATCCACACACTTTTCATTCAATTCTATGGGATTTGGATGCCAAAATCCCAATAATCCCCTACATGAATGAGAAGTTCTGATATCATGACTCTTCGTGTATGCATGAGATGCAAAGTGCGATTATTCCATGAGAAAACGTTGCATCAGGATAAGTAGTCTGAGACTTTGAACTTTCCTTAGTAAAATCTATCGGACTTACTTGATCAATCAATAGACTTGATGTCTTTGAACTATCGACCTTTGGTGTAAGCCTAGACAATAGAAATCACACAACTGTTTCTCGAACAAAATTGGTTCTCACTGTTGTGTTCGTTTTGGCCATGAACATCGCCCGGTGTCATGAGTGTTTTAGAGAATTCGGCCTTTTCAATTCTCACAAAAGCGGCCCTCATTTCACACTCACATATGTGATTTCTGAACATATAGTATATCGCATACTCAATTCAGAATCATTAAAAGCTTTTGCTTAACCTTCACATATTAGTACTGTCTTTGTCCGGGGATGAGTAAAATTTTTTTTTTTTTACAGTACTCTACACTGTCTTCATAACTTAGTTGTCCCTTTGAACCTAGATCTTGGGATCTCCAGTCAAATAGGTAGGGTTTCCGCTATGATGACTTGTTTATAGGCCTTAAACCTATTCCCCTTGATGTTTTTGCAACCATCTCTCTAGTTAGGCCTTTTGTCAATGGATTCGCAACATTATCTTTTTACTTCACATAGTCAATGGTGATAATTCCACTAGAAAGAAGTTGTCTTACTGTGTCATGTCTTCGACGTATGTGTCGAGACTTACCGTTATACATGACATTCCTTGCCCTTCCTATTACCGCTTAATTGTCACAATATATGCAAATGGCAAGCACTGGTTTAGGCCAATTAGGAATATCTTCCAAGAAATTTCGAAGCCACTCTGCTTCTTCACCTGCTTTATCCCAAGCAATAAATTCTGATTCCATAGTGGATCTAACAATACAAGTTTGTTCGGATGATTTTCAAAACATTGTCGCTCCCCCAAGTGTGATTACATATCCACTTGTCGATTTTGTGTCTTTAGTGCCGGTTATCCAATTTTCATCACAGTATCCTTCAAGTACCGCTGGATATTCTGTGTAATGCAAAGCATAATCTTGAGTATGCTTTAAGTAGTCCAATAGACGTTTCACAGCTTTCCAATGATTTTCATTTGGACTAACTGTAAATCGACTTAGCTTGCTAACCGCACAAGTTATGTCCGACCTAGTACAGTTCATGACATATATTAAACGACCCAATTCCTTAAAAAATTTCCAACTTTTAGCCTTTGTCCTAATTATATCCTAAACTTTTTTTTGTCTCATAAAAAACCCCAAACTTTTACTTTTGTCCCAAATCTACCCAGTTAACTTTTCGTCCAATTTTTTAATATTATTTTTTTGTTATTTTGAATTTTTTTATTTTTTCTTTTCTTTTCTTTTTCCTTTCCTTTTCATTTTTTTTGTTTCACCTTCAACCTCCGGCTGGTCGCCGGTTTGGCAACCGGCTAGAGGTAGGGGCCGATCTGGTGAGGCTCGGCCCCACCGGCTACTGGCGAGGTCGGCTTCGCCCAGTAATGGCGAGCCCGAGCCTCGCCAGCGGCCGGTGGGGCCGACCTCGTCGGCCCCAGCCTCTGGCCGGTCGTCGGTCCGGCGACCAGCCGGAGGTTGAAGGTGAAACAGAAAAAAAGAAAAGGAAAGGAAAAAGAAAAGAAAATAAAAAATAAAAAGATTCGAAAAATAATATTAAAAAATTGGACGAAAAGTTAACTGGATAGATTTGGGACAAAAGTAAAAGTTTGGGGTTTTTTATGAGACAAAAAAAGTTTGGGATATAATTGGGACAAAGGCTAAAGTTGAGGGTTTTTTGGGGAATTGGGCCTACATTAAACTGCCTAGTATACTAGCATATTCATTTTGAGCTTTGCTTTCACCAATATTCTTTGAAAGATGTAAATTAACATCTATCAGAGTCTTTACTGGTATAATATCTAGATTCTTGCACTTTCCAAGAATCGTCTCAATATAATAGGATTGTGATAGAGCTAATCCTCTAGATATCTTATGGATTTTAACTCCTAAAATAACATCTACAACCCCCATATCTTTCATATCAAATTTACTTATGAGCATGTGTTTGATCGCCTCAACAACCTCACTATCGCTGCCCATTATAAGCATGTCGTCTACATATAAGCACAAAATGGCAAAACCATTATGAGTGTTCTTAACATATACTCATTTATCACACTCATTAATCTTAAAACCATTCGATAACATGACTTGGTTGAATTTAGCATGCTATTGTTTCGGTTCTTGTTTCAATCTATAGAGTGATTTGATAAATCGACATACTTTCTTCTCTTGTCCTGGAACAATGAACCCTTCAGGTTGTTTCAAATATATTTCTTCTTCCAAATCCCCGTTTAAGAAGGTCGTTTTAACATCTATTTGATGGATTTCAAGCCTATACACCGCTGTTATGGCAATTAGCATCCTTATAAATGTAATTCTAGTAATAGGTAAAAAAATATCAAAATAATCAAGACTTTCTCGTTACTTGTATCCTTTTACTACAAGTATAGCATTATATTTATCAACAGTACCATCTGCTTTCATTTTTCTCTTGAAAATCCACTTACATTGTAGTGGTTTATTACTAGGAGGAAGATCAACCAATTCCCATGTATGATTTGATAAGATGGATTCAACTTCACTATTGATAGCTTCTTTCCAGAACGGGGCTTCTGGCGATGTCACGGCTTCTTTGAATGTGCAAAGCTCATTCTGTAACAGGTACGTTAAGAAATCAGGTCCAAAAGACGTAGAAGTCTTTTGTCTTTTACTACATCTAGGTTCATCCTCCATTGGATCACTTCTAGATATAGTATCTCGAGACCTCTTATTATTATCAATTGGCTCATATACTATGTTATACGGAAATATATTTTCAAAGAACGAAGCGTCCCTTAATTCAATGATTGTATTAACATGTATATTTGGGATTTCTGACTTGTGAACAAGAAAACGATATGCATTGCTATTTTGAGCATATCCGATAAAAACACAATCAACAATCTTTGGTCCTATCTTAACCTTTTTAGGCTTAGGAACTGTACCTTAGCCAAATACTCTCACACTTTGAGATAATTCAAGTTAGGCATTCTGCCTTTCCATTTCTCATAGGGAGTTTGTTATGTCTTTTTGTGGGGTACTTTATTTAAAATAAAATTTGCTGTTAAGACAACTTCCGCCCACAAATTCTGCGGTAAACCAGAACTATTCAACAATGCATTCATTGTTTCCTTTAGGGATCAATTTTTTTCTTTCTGCCACACCATTTGATTGTGGTGTATAAGGAGCAGTCATTTGATGAACGATACCAAACTCGATACAAATTTCCTCAAAAGGAAATTCATATTCACCTCGTCTATCACTCCTTATTATTTTAATTTTCTTATTCAACTGAGTTTCAACTTCAGACTTATAAGTTCTAAAAGCATTCATAGCCTCATCTTTGCTACCAAACAAATAAACATAACAATACCTCGAGTAGTCATCTATAAATGTGATAAAATACTTATTACCACCTCTTGACGGTATTAATTTCATATCTCATATATCTGTGTGTATTAAATTTAAAGGTTCCGAGACTTTATTATCTACAGAATGGAAATGAGGCTTAGAAAATTTAGATTCAACACACACTTGGCATTTCTCACTAGGACAATCAAATTTCGGCAACAGTCTCATATTCATTAATTTTTTTATCGACTTATAGTTAACGTGTCCTAGTCTAGCATGCCAAATATTAGAAGACTCAAGCACATAAGAAGAAGCAACTTTATTCAAAACATCCTTGGTTACAACAGTCATTACATTTCGCTTGAACAAACCATCACTCAGATAACCCTTTCCTACATACATCTCATTTTTGGAGAGTACAAACTTATTAGATACAAAAACCAACTTGAAGCCATTCTTGCTAAAGAGAGATCCAGACACTAAATTCTTGTGAGCATTTGGCACATGCAGAACATTATTTAATGTCACCATCTTTCCAGATGTCATCTTTAGAGCAATCTTTTTGACACCTTCAACCTTAGAGGTTGATGAATTACCCATATAAAGTTTTTCATCACCCCTATAGTTGTGTAGGACGAGGACATCGATATGTTTGCACAGATATGATGAGTTGCTCTAACATCAATCCATCACTCCTTGGGGTTTCCCACCATATTACACTCGGATATCATAGCAGTCAGATTGATATCATCAACACCATTGAAAATCTCTTCCATCACATTAGCCTGAGTTTTCTGTCTTTTCTTGGCTCTGCAGTCTTTGGCTCGATGTCCAGACTTGCCACAGTTGAAGCACTTGCCAATGAACTTCTTCAGGCCTTGGGTGAATCCCTCTCCAGACTTGCTAGACATTTTCCTCTTCTTGTTGGGTTTCGATCCTTCTTCAACAAAATTGGCTCTTGAAACCTCTAGGTTCTTCCCAACTTTCTTCTCAGAGAGCCTATTGTCTTCCTTAATCCTTAACCGAACAATCAAGTCTTCAAGTGACAACTCCTTTCTCTTGTGTTTGAGATACTTTTTGAAATCTCTCCAGGATGGTGGCAGTTTTTCGATGAAGGCAGCCACTTGAAATGACTCACTTAGAGTCATTCCCTCAGCATGAATATCATGCATAATCACTTGAAGCTCTTGAACTTGACTTAAGACGGTCTTTGAATCAATCGTCTTGAAGTCCAGAAATTTACCGATAATGAATTTCTTCAATCCGGCATCTTCGGTTTTGTATTTCTTGTCCAGACTATCCCATAACTCCTTAGCCGTTTTCAGCAGACTATAGACGTTATAGAGAGTATTGCCTAGACCGTTGAGGACATAGTTGCGTCACAGGAAGTCAGAATGATTCCATGCGTCCATAGCAGCAACCTTTTCTTTATTTGTCTCTCCAATGTCCAATTTAGGACCATCCTCATTGAGGAATCTAGCCAAGTTCAAAGTTGTGAGATAGAACAACATCTTTTGTTGCCATCTCTTGAAATCCATATCATTGAACTTTTCTGGCTTTTCTCTGTGATTCGGAATAGGGTTGATCGGAGTCGAAGTCGAAGCCATTTCTGAGATACAAAAACAGAACATATTTATGAACAGAATCGGAAATATATGAGTACAAACAGAATCGTTTGTTCATGAACAGAAATGAAATTTTAACAGGAACAGAATGTATGAACAGAATAGTATTCCTATATGACTATGACAAGGAACATACGAACTATACAAAATACTTGTATTAACTGAGAAGCATACGAACAGAACGGAAGCAAAATTCGTCTTAAGATTGTTGTTGGCTAAGTTCGTATACCAGAAATTGAAATCATACGTCAGAAAACTAACCTGAAAGCAGTATAAACAAATAAGCAGAATGTTGATCTAAGCCCAACGAAATAACGTCGTGTCCTTAAGATAAATTTGGCCCCGCAATCAATACCTGAGGATATCGGACAATCTTCTCCCAGGATAGAACGGATCTCGCTCCTCCGAAGTGGTACGTATTCGGAGGATTCCTTCGGATGCAATTTTGCAGAATAATCGCATAAAATGATAATGATGAAGTGAAAAATGTCTTGCGGGAATATTAAATGCCACGAAGTGTCACTGTTTCGAACTACATGTTTGTTTGTCCGAAAGAAAAATAAATAATTAATTATTTTCTAACAAAATGTGTCTGTTCGGAAAAAAAAAAAAACCAATAGAGAATGGACCCGGTTGGCGGCGCGCGCGGGGGGGGGGGAGAGCGACCTAGCTTGGCATAGGTCCTCTCCCTTCCACAAAAGTGAGGTACCCCTTGGGGCCTAAACCCATTTGAAAGGCTCCTTAAAATAAACCATCTCCCATCACCTCTTCTATCCTATGTGGGACACTTTCATCCACACACTTTTCATTCAATTCTATGGGATTTGGATGCCAAAATCCCAACACATGTTTCACTGCAATGGCTGGTGTATCCCATGGGCCATCGCTGCTCAGGGAGGGACCAACGTGTGCCTGAGGGATGTCACTGCAAAAAGCATATTCGAAAAAATTGCTCAGCATAACGTGACTCACATGGGTGGCGCTCCCGCCGTAATGAACATGCTTATCCATGCCCCGGCCAGCGAACAGAAGCCACTGCCTCAAAAGGTCATGTTGATGATCGGGGGCGCCGCACCACCTCCAGATGTCATTTTCGGGATAGAAGCTCTAGGTTTCTGGGTAACACACTGCTACGGCTCGACAGAGGCCTACGGGCTGGCGACCGTCTGCACTTGGAAACCGGAATGGGATTCTCTTCCCCTCGACGCGCGTGCTAGGATGAAGACTCGACATGGAGTCCGCCACATTGGCCAGGAAGAAGTTGATGTCAAGGACCCTGTCACGATGGAAAGTGTACCCTCCGATGGCAAGACCTGGGGCGAGGTCATGTTTAGGGGCAACACCGTGATGAGTGGATATTTCAAAGACACTAAAGCGTCCGAGACCGCATTTGAGGGCGGGTGGTTTAGGAGCGGGGATTTGGGCGTGAAGCACCCCGATGGTTACCTAGAAGTGAAAGATCATGCCAAAGATATCATTATATCAGGAGGAGAGAATATTAGCACAATCGAGGTGGAAGCCATGTTATTTGGTCATCTGGCAATATTTGAGGCAGCCGTCGTGGGGAAACCCGACGATCGCTGGGGTGCAGTTCCTTGTGCTTTCGTGAAGTTGAAGAATGGGTTCAGCGTCACGGAGGAGGAAATAATCAAGTATTGCAGGGACAAGTTGCCCCGCTTAGTGGCGCCCATGACTGTTACTTTCGCCAATCTTCCCAAGACTTCTACTGGGAAAACTCAGAAATTTGTTCTCAGGGAGAAGGCCAAGGCCAAAGGATGCCTTTCCGGATAACTGGACAGCAAATTGTAATGCATAATCATTCGGTTGCACATTGTTCTTAATTCTTGTTTCAATGTATCGGTGCAACAGCGTTTATCTCAAATTTTAATAAAACTGTCGTAACTTTAAGGGGTGCTATGTTCATTAACTGGACTTGTTCTTTACCGCAACCGCGGTCAATATGGTGTAAAAATTACTGCCAAGTTTCTTCTTCTGCATTTCTTTGTCGATCTACGTATTGCGCAGTCGCTTTCTTTTGTTCAAAGAACCATAGAAATTGTCATACTCCTCAGAGAATTCATGCTATGTTCATGTCCATTTTGGAATGACGCACCGAGTGCATGCCAAAACGTTTCCCAATCTTGTGTCCGTGACAGGGGACACCTGGGGCCGACTGGTGAGTGCCTCGAAGCTCTCAATTTCAGTTGCCTTTCCTCTTGCTGCTCGTGTCATCATCAATCACTTATGAATTGTGTGCATGGACATTTCATGACTGGTCCAAACCATTTCGGTCTCATCATCTCCATCACCGATGTCGATGACAACGCAAGACGATCAGAATTCCAGACTGTCGCGACTTAAAATTTCCTCAGGCTAATGGATTATTAAGACTAAGCTTAACTCGGGCCCTCCCAAGCCCTACCAATTCGCAACTTAGGGTTTAAATTTTTTACATGCAAAAGTTTTCATGCTTGGAGTAGCCGCTAATCTATTTGTGGTAGGTCGATTAGATACCTAAATAAAACATATGGAGATATGTTTTATTCCTACGAACCAGATATTCTAAGCTCGGGGACTTGATTACGCTAGATCTAGTCTAGCGCCCTTTCGGTACCTTTTCTTTTCAAAAAAAATATTTTGGCAGACAGTTTAGATTCATTTTAACTTAGTCACTAGCATGTGAGGTGATTATGCGGGTGCGCAATCCACCAAAGTAATACCCAATAATCAAAACATTAAATAAATTGCAAGATTGGGAGAATTACTTACCTCAAAGCAATGTAAGCATCTGCATTGTTAACTAGAATATCACGTCAAAAATCCTAATATGATTTCTAATTAACAAGCAATTCACTCAATATTTTTTTGGGATTTTCACTTATTTAAATGAAAGCTAACCTATATGTAATGACGTGCAAAAATTAACATACGATTAATGCAACCTAATCATGCGAACTATATGGCATGCGACGACGTGACCTAATTCTAATGACAGACAAATGATTTATTTTTGGTATTTTTCCAATGAAATTCGGAATTAGAAAATAATGAAAATTTATTATCTAGTGCAAGATATTATCCAATTCATTTTAGGAAATAAACTAGGTCAAATCCTAATTTAAATTGGAATATTATCTTAACTAGATAAACCCTATAAAAGCATGCAATCTATTAAAAAAAACTTACCTTGATCCTATCTAATCTTTTTGGGAGATTCAAATCAAATCAAAACAAAGATTCAAACCAAAATCAAAGATAGCATCCAATCACCCAAGATATCATCCATATCCATTCAAATTTGGAAAATAAATTGACAAATCACATCTCGGGCATGAGGATCGGATTGGCCAATTTTCAATGCAATCGCATATCGTATCTCGGGCAGGAGATCGGATTGACAATTTTCCGTGCAATCGCGAATCGTATCTCGGGTAGGAGATCGGATTGACGACCATAGCACGTTATGAAATTAGGAAATAATTCCTAATTTGAATCTACTTGAGGATTTCATTGATATAAATAATATTTGAAGATTCAAACAATGATGCAATTTCACAAATTAGGCAACAAAATATACGAAAATTGAATCAATGAAGATTCTTACCTAATTCACAATATTGCTCGAATAGCGTTTCCAAATTCGGACGGACGACGGATCCGGATTGCGGATCGCGAGACTCGACGAATGGTGGCTTGCGGTGTGACTCGGCCCCAGTGACTAGCAAAGCGATTTGTGGTGGCTATGGTGATGCACTGGTGATTGTGGCTCGCAGAGTGGTGGCGGCGGCGGTGTCTCGAGTGGCTCTCAGTTTCGTGGGAAGTGGATGCGGAAAAAAGTATGAACTTTTCTCTCTTTTCCCCTGAGCGTATCGTCCACGAATAACACCTGCATAAAAAGCTTTTCTTTATTTTTCTACTCTGACCAAACAATCCCACGTTCCAGTTTTAACCAAATTTGGCTTGTCATTTTTATGACTTTTGCTTCCCACAACAGCAAACAAAAAACAAAACCATCGCTTCAAGCTTCTCTGTTCTATCAACTCTTGGCGTCTCTTTGTGTTGAGAACATTGATATGAGACGATCGCGGATGAAACACCCCGGATAAGAAGACGCCGGGACTGGGTCAGGATCGTCAAAAGACTTCAAAAGCTTGCATGGACTGATGCGTGGGTATCCGATCGTTAGAAGGCTGTTGCTGGATGGCGTTGGCCCGCGATAGAAGTTTCTGGAGTCTTCAGGATCTGCTTGTTGGACGTCGAGGACCGTTGGGGGTGCAGCTGTGCTGGTCGTCGGGAGTGCGGCTGTGCTCGTCGTCAAGAAAGAGGCACGGAGATGGTGATCACTGTGAACTTGCTGGTGAAGACCGGCCTCGCTGCGTGAAGTCCGAAGTAGTGCTAAAGCGTGACAAACCACACTGACGTTGAAAACCTGTAGAAAATAGTTAGACCGCGCGAATTATCTGCAGGACAACGATCGGGACAAGAGGCACGCCGCCCCTCTCTCTCCTAACTCTCGCTTTTCCCTCAATTTGTGGCCGTGTATTTTCAATTGTGTGGCCTCTTCTCTCTATGTGACCATATTTCTCAATTGTGGCCGTGAGTTTCTCTGTGGACGATGGATCTAGCAGAGAAAGCAAGCTCTCAGTCCAAAGCGGAGACCCCCACGATTTTTTCTTCTTAATGGTCCTCTCCCTATCAAGTCTGTGGCCCCCCTTTTATATGTAAAACAACATAGAGCCCCTCAAGGAAAGAACATGATGCAACTTCCAATTGTGGATGCATTGAAATATATATATTTTATTCTTTTCCTTCTTTTGTTGTTTCTTCAGAATCCACTTACCAATCCTTTCTTTCCTTTCTTTAATCCCTTTGTCCGCAAGTTTGTATCCACCAACTTGAGTGAATCTTTTTTCCTTAATTCTTGCTCTGATAACGCTTTGCTTTCCAATTGTTTCTTGACCCAAAGATTTTCATGATATTTTCTCAATATTTCCTAATCCAATGTGCCACACGCGCAATGCACATGTCAATCTTGACTACTTGAGAGAATAACGAGTTGGGCCAAATCTTTAATTCACACGGGCTTGATCCAATTAATTCCATTGGGTTCAGAACCTCTGTACTTGAGTCCATTAACTCCAGTTCAGTTAAATTTTGTTAAACCCATCCGCCACCAGTCCGATGCAAATGCAACTACTTAATAAATGTTCTTAAAACTAAATGCTATGTAATTTAACTTTAATATTTTTGTTAGGGACTAAAATTTAATCCCTAATTTTCTATGCAAATTATTATTAAATGGTCGATCAAAATTTAGGTGACAACACAGACTCACCGGGATACAAAAAAGAAAATGCAGCCGAAGCAGCGTGTGGCCATCATCGGTGCTGGAATCAGCGGCCTTGTCGTGTGCAAGCACTTGATCGAGAAAGGCTTTGACCCCGTTGTCTTCGAGGCTCATGGCACAATCAACGGCGTCTGGTTGCGGACCATTGAATCCACCAAGCTCCAGACGCCTAAGCAGCTTTACCAGTTCTCGGACTTCCCGTGGCCGGCGTCAATGACGGAGACCTTCCCCAACCACGAGCAGGTGATGGAATACTGTTGAGACTACAGAAAAGGAACAAGCAGTGGAAAGCTGAAGCTCAAGTAAGAAGTGGAAAGCTGAACCTCAAGTCTTCTATACGTATCAACAATGTTCTGCATAACTGATTTCTATTATTAGAACTAAGGAAAAACAGAGCAGTTGACATTCTGTTTTTCAGTTCTTGTTGTTGTATCATGGCTACACTATCTATTTTCTATTAAGTCAGTTTGCTGATGTCCTATTTTCTAGGAGTTAATTAGTTGTGGTTTTACTTGGTCAGTCCTATTTTGTAGGAGTATTAGCTGCATGTTTTCTTTAACTGCTCTTTTAGTTTGTTGCTGGTTTTGTGGACCAAGCAAGTTGTTAGTTAGTGGGTAAAGTGTAGTTAGTGGGCAACGTGTAGTTAGTGGAAAAGCTTTAGTCTGTATTTAAGCAATTTCAGTTTTCTGAATAGATAGCAGTTCCCTTCCAATACATTCTGGCTTGCTGCAAAATACAGATTTTTGCTGTCAATTCTCCTTCTGTTCTTTTAAAAAAACAACACTGGTATCAGAGCTTTCTTGATCTTAAGGGGCTGTGAGTGACTTGTGAGATTGATTGAGAGGTGTGTCTACTTCCATAGAAGTCGAAGACAAAATGGAGGCAGGATCGAGTGGTTTTTCAGCAATGGCTCCACCAGTGTTTGATGGAGAAAATTATCAAGCCTGGGTAGTGAGAATGCGAGCCTATCTAGAGGGTTGTGATTTTTGGGAAGCTGTGAAATAAGATTATGAAGTTATTCCCCTTTCTGACAATCCAACCATTAATCAAATCAAGTATCACAAGGAGAGGACAACAAGGAAAGCAAAGGCAAAGTCTTATTTATATGTTGCTGTCTCACCTGCCATTTTCAGCAGAATTATGGCTTGTGAATCAGCCAAAGCTATCTGGGACTTCCTCAAAGCTGAGTATCAAGGAGATGAGAGGATCATAAGCATGAAGGGGCTAAATCTGATCACAGAATTCGAGAGATTGTAGATGAAGGAGTCTGAGACAATTAAGGAGTATTCTGATAAGTTGATAAGCATTGTAAATCAGGCAAGAGTTCTAGGCACTGATCTCTCTGATAATAGGCTAGTGTAGAAGATTCTTGTCTCTTTGCCTGAGAGGTTTGAGGCAACCATTGCCTCTTTGAAGAATACCAAGGATTTGTCTCATATCAAGTTGACAGAATTGCTAAGTGCTCTGTAAGCACAAGAGCAAAGGAGGTTAATGAGGCTGAAAGGAAGTACAGAAGGAGCTTTGTAGGCCAAAGAACAGCAAAATGTAGGAGGGAAATGCAAGAAGTGAAAAGGGAAGAAAGGGAATGGTAATAGTGGTTCAGAAGCTGCTGCAGGAGAGAACAATCCAGGCAACTCCAAGAACAACTGGAGAAGGTATCCCTCATGTCAGCACTGTGGAAAACAGAATCATCCACACTTTAGGTGTTGGAAGAGGCCAGATGTAAGGTGCAAAAAATGTCATAAGCATGGACACATTGAGAAGTTTTATAAAGAGAAGGGAGATCGGCAGCAAGGTGAGGCACATGCTGCAGTCTAACAAGAGGTAGATCAACTGTTTGTTGCCTCTTGTTTATCCTCTAGTACTCCGTGTGACAGTTGGCTTGTTGGTAGTGGTTGCACAAACCACATGACAAGTGATGAAAAGCTATTTATAGACCTTGACAAGTCATTGAAGTCAAGAGTGAGGATTGGGAATGAGGAGCACTTAGAAGTGAAAGGTAAAGGGAATGTAGCAATAGAGAGTTGTGCTGGAACTAAGCTGGTTTTTGATGTGATGTATGTGCTTGAGATTGATCAGAATTTGCTGAGTGTGGGGCAGTTGGTAGAAAAGGGATATAAGGTGATATTTGAAGAGGGGAAGTGTTTGATCTTTGACTCCAGTGGTCAGGAGCTGTTCAAGATAAAGATGCAACAGAAGAGTTTTTCTCTGAATCCTCTCGAGAAGGAACAGGTGGCATTCAAGTGTCAAGTTAGTGATTCAGAGATATGGCACAAGAGGTTGGGGTACTTTCATCACAAAGGCTTCTTGTTCATGCAAAAGAATGAAATGGCAACTGGGTTACCAAGCCTGGAGGAGCAGATCACAAGGTGCAAGGCTTGTTTGCTGGGCAAGCAGACAAGACTTCCCTTCTATGAATCCACTTGGAGAGCTACAGAAAAGCTGCAACTGATTCATACAGATGTTTGTGGTCCACAAGTGACTCCTTCACTAAATGGCAGTAGGTATTTCATTATTTTCATTAATGATTATACTAGAATGTGTTGGATTTACTTGATGAAGCAAAAGTCAGAAGTTGCTGAGGTATTTTTGAAGTTTAAGAGATGGGTTGAGAACCAAAGTGGCTGCAAGATTCAGGTCATCAGATCAAATAATGGAACAGAATACACTTCACATAGGTTCAACTCTTTCTGTGAAGAGGCTGGAATTGAGCATCAGCTTACTGCTCCTTACTCTCCACAGCAAAATGGAGTTAGTGAGAGGAAGAATAGAACCATTATGGAGATGACTAAGTGTCTGCTGCATGACAAGAATCTACCAAAAGAATTTTGGGCATAAGCAGCAAACACAGCAGTTTTTCTGCTGAATAGACTGCCTACAAGGGTATTGGAGAAGAAGACACCCTTTGAAGCTTGGTTTAGTGTCAAGCCAATTCTAAGAAATTTGAAGGTGTTTGGTTGTCTATGTTTTTCTCATATTCCGCAGGTCAAGAGAGACAAGCTGGGAGAGAAAGCTGAACCTAAGATCTTTGTTGGCTACAGTTTAGTGTCAAAAGCCTATATGATCTATCAACTATAAACAGGGAAGGTGATCACTAGCAGGGATGTTTAGTTCCTGGAAGATGAGCAATGGGACTGGATAGATGAGCCACAAGGCAAGCACAAGGAGGTCTCGCTGGAACCTGATGAGCTGGTGGATGATGTTCCAGTTAGAGGTACCAAATCTCTGACTGATACATATCAGAGGTGCAGTGTGGCTGTTTTGGAACCTGCAGGTTATGAAGAAGCTAAAAGTGATCAGAGGTGGATGAACGCAATGAAGGAAAAGTTGACTATGATAGAAAAGAACCAGACATGGGAGTTAGTGGAGAGGCCTGAAGACAGGAAGGTGATTGGAGTAAAATGGGTTTTCAGGACCAAACTCAATCCTAATGGCTCAGTGAATAAGCATAAGGCCAGGTTGGTGGTGAAGGGATATGCACAGGTTTGGGGAGTTGATTTCTCAGAAACCTTTGCTCCTGTGTCAAGACTAGATACAATTAGAATGACTCTTGCTTTGGCCGCTCAACAAGGATGGAAGGTGTATCAGTTAGATGTGAAATCTGCATTTTTGAATGGAGTGTTGCAGGAGGAGATTTATGTTGAGCAGCCAGAAGGCTTTGTCACACCAGGTCAGGAGGAGAAAGTTTATTTGCTAAGAAAGGCTCTCTATGACTTGAGGCAAGCTCCCAGAGCATGGTACAGTAAGATGGATGAGCACTTAATAGGCCTGGGTTTCAAGAAAAGCCTCAGTGAATCCACTCTATATGTCAAGAAGTTAGTATCTGACTTAGTGGTGGTATCTCTTTATGTGGATGATATGCTGGTGACAGGGAGTAATAGTGCTCAAATTACTACATTTAAGCAAGAGATGATGAAGATGTTTGGAATGACTGATCTTGGTGAGATGTCGTATTTTCTGGGGATGGAGGTTAGGCAGACTCAAAATGAAGTTTTTATCTGTCAGAAGAAGTACATGAAGGAGATCCTAAAGAGATTCAATATGGAGGAGTGCAAGAGTGCGAGTACTCTAATGGGTCAAAAGGAAAAGCTTCAAAAGAAGGATGGATCAAAACCTGCAGATGAAAGAGTTTATAGAAGTTTGATTGGTTGTCTTATGTATCTCACTACAACTAGGCCAGACATCATGTTTATTGTAAGTGTCTTGTCTAGATTCCTTAATTGTGCAAGTGAGTTGCATATGGTAGCTGCAAAGAGGGTGTTGAGGTATTTAAAAGGTACTCTTTCATATGGAATCAAGTTCTGCAAAATTCAGAAGCTTAAGTTGCAGGGGCATTCTAATAGTGACTAGGCAGGATCAGTGGATGATATGAGAAGCACTTCAGGGTATTGCTTTACATTTGGGTCGGCATGTTTTTCCTGGTGTTCAAAGAAGCAGGAAATAGTGGCTCAATCAACTGCAGAAGCTGAGCTCATTGCAGCTACTACAACTGTGAATCAAGCATTATGGTTAAAAAAGCCGATGGATGATTTGCATTTGGAGCAAGAAGAAGGCATAGAAGTATTTGTGGATAATCAGGCTACTCTGGCCATTTCACAGAATCCAGTATTTCATGGAAAAACAAAGCATTTTAAGGTCAGGTATTACTTCTTGAGAGAAGTGCAAAAGGTTGGAGAGGTGAAGCTGATGTACTGTAGTTCAGAAAATCAAATTGCAGATATATTCACTAAGTCATTTCATGTTGGCTGATTTGAACTTCTCAGGGCAAAGTTAGGAGTGTGCAGCACTTGATCCAGGAGGAGAGTGCTGTTGTATCACGGCTACACTATCTATTTTCTATTAAGTCAGTTTGCTGATGTCCTATTTTCTAAGAGTTAATTAGTTGTGATTTTACTTGGTCAGTCCTATTTTGTAGGAGTGTTTAGCTGCATGTTTTCTTTAACTGCTCTGTTAGTTTGTTGCTGGTTTTGTGGACCAAGCAAGTTGTTAGTTAGTGGGCAAAGTGTAGTTAGTGGAAAAGCTTTAGTCTGTATTTAAGCAATTTCAATTTTTTGAATAGATAGCAGTTTCCTTCCAATACATTTTGGCTTGCTGTAAAATATAGATTTTTGCTGTCAATTCTCCTTCTGTTCTTTAAAAAAAATAACAATTCTGTTAGTTCAGTTGTACAGATTTGTTTCTTCTGTTAGTTTAGTTAGATTTATTTTTTCTGTTAGTTTAGTTGTTCAGTTGTATTTTCTGGTATATGAGCTATAAAACTTGAGCGTTATTTGTAGCTGTATGAACTATATAAACAGCGAGATACACAAGAGAGAGATTATGCACTCAGATGAAGTTATGTATGGAGATTCTCTGCATAATCTGATGAATAGATGTTCATGTATCTTCAACTATAGATTCCCTTCTCCTTCCTTCCATTTCTCAAATTCTTCACATGGTATCAGAGCCTTCTCTGATAGCAAAGTTGTGAATTCTGAGCTCATTCTCTGAGAACATAACAATAGCGGCAAGAACACCAAGATATCCTTTTCCTATTCATGTCAACATTGCTAACTTCGTTACAATCAAGCTTGCTGAAGACAACTTTCTTATGTGGCAAGCTCAGTTTTATAGATTCCTTCGCAGTCAAGAGCTATTTGGCTTCATCAATGGAGAAATTCCATCACCTCTTCAGACAATACAAGATGAAGTTGACGGAAGAGAAATTGAAGCAGTCAATCTTGATTACACTGATTGGGTGAAAACCGATCAACTGGTGTCTTCATGGATCAGTGATGCAATTTCTGAGAATATCTTGGGGCTAATCATCAGTGCGGAAACATCCTATGAGGTATGGCAGACCTTGCTGAATCGATTCACACAGAAATCAGTAGCTAGGGAGTTTGAATTGAGGGGGAAACTGCAGGCATGTTAGAAACAAAATAGACAACTTTCTGATTATCTTAGAGAGTACAAATTGATTTGTGATCAGTTAAATGCAATAGGACAACCTGTGGATGAAATAACTAAGGTTTTTGGCATCCTGGAAGGACTAGGATCTGAGTATGAAAACTTCAAAACAACCATGTATTGTTTGAAACCTCAACCTGATTATGATGAGGTGATATCACAGCTAGAAAGATTTGAAACAAGACTGCAGAACTATTCCTCGAATCAGTTTAATCCTAACTTGGCAAATTATGGAGAAAGAAATGTAGAGATGGAGCCAAAGATAGTAACTAGCAAAGAACTTAATCAGCCTAATCTGGCTTTCATGGGACAGAGAGGTGGTTTCAAGGGAGGACGTAACTATGGTAGAGGTCGTTCCTTCGATAATCGAGGTCGTGGTTATGATTATCAAAGAAGAAGTCGGAATTATAGACCATTTAGTCGGAACCAGGATCAGGAGGTTCAGCATTTTAAACCACAAACTAACTCCTATAGTGCAGGCTCTGGTTTTCGACCACATACTGATTCATCACAGAGGTATCAAGAGACTAAGTCTTATCCTACTCAAAACTCAGCAACTTATAAGGATTTGCAGGTTGTGAAAGCAACGGATGGAGTTCGCGTAGCATGTCAAATCTGCAAACGACCAGGCATGATGCACTTCGATGCTGATATCGGTTCGACAACTCTTATCAAGATGAAACTATTCCTCAAGCTCTAGCAGCAATGCATCTTGAGGACCCTACAGGTAGTGAATGGTATCCTGACACAGGAGCTACAGCCCACATCATTGCCAATCCCGGTATAATTCATAACCCCTCAAAGTATATTGGAAATGGTACTGTCATGATAGGAAATGGATCACGTATTCCTATTACTTACACTGGTAATGCATTCTTACGGTCTAAGCTTGATGTGTTACCATTAAATGATGTACTGGCGGTTCCTAAAATCAAGAAGAACCTTCTTTTAGTTTCAAAACTGACTGATGATTTTCCCTGCTCTTTTGTGTTTGACAAAACTGGTGTTTATGTAAAAGGACAATCGCACCAACACCACAGTGATGCTCGGGAGAAAAGTTGGGGGGCTCTACCGAGTGGATTAGCAGGAAACTAAGGCTCTACTTACACAGAGGCATCAGGCAGTTGAAGAAGAAATATGGCATCAACGACTTGCTCATAGTAACTCACAAATCTTGAAGCATCTTCAACGACAGCAGAGGATCTGCTGCAATAAGAAGGCACCACCTGTGTGTGGTAGTTGTCAACTTGTCAAAAGTACTTCACTACCTTTTCCCTTCTCTGATTCTGCAACTGAAGTTCCTCTAGAAAGGATACATTGTGATATTTGGGGTCCATCACCAGTAACTTCACTTCAGGGATTCAGATTTTATGTCATCTTTGTTGACAATTTTTCTTGCTATAGTTGGCTTTATCCTATGAAGCTGAAGCCAGACTTCTATGATGTTTTTCTTATATTTCATAAGTATGTGGAAAACCAACTTAATCATAAAATCAAAGTTTTTCAATGTGATGGGGGAGGTGAATTCACTAGCACCAGATTTCAGAATCACTTGGCAACTTGTGGTATTAAATAGTACTTATCTTGCCCCTACACTGAACAGAATGGGATTTCCGAGAGGAAACACTGTCATGTGGTAGAACTGGGTCTAA
The DNA here is from genome assembly GCA_031216235.1 of Syzygium jambos. NCBI lineage: Eukaryota > Viridiplantae > Streptophyta > Magnoliopsida > Myrtales > Myrtaceae > Syzygium > Syzygium jambos. Next base: position 14,904,452 of record CM062225.1, on the reverse strand, counting down.
CTATGCTCTACCATGCTAGAACTCCACTACAATATTGGGTTGATTCTTTTTTGACTGCCAATTACATCATTAACTTACTTCCAACTCCCAAGTTGCAGATGGACTCACCTCATAGTAGGTTGTTTAAACAAGTATCGAGCTATGATCATCTTAGGTTCTTTGGATGTGCTTGTTATCCCTGCCTCAGACCCTATGCACAACACAAGTTTGATCCTCGATCTCTTACATGTGTTTTCCTAGGATATAGTGAGCGTCATAAGGGGTATCGCTGTCTAGTTCCTACTGATGGTCGAATATATGTCAGTAGACATGTGAAGTTTGATGAATGTTTCTTTCCTTTTACCAAGAAATTAAATAGTGACTATCCTCACTATACTTCTCTATATCGAAAATGGGTTGATGAGGTAGACTTTCTAGATTCTAACAAGCAGAGTTCCATGCGACAACAACCTCCTATCTGTACCACTGGTCATTTACAGGAAACTGGAGTTCTAGAGGTTGGTCAAATTCGTGTCCCATACATCACAGAGCAGAAGATCAATTTCAACTGTAAGGTGACCGGGATTGACTACGTCGTGGATTCGGGAAATGAAGAAGACATGGTTAATTGGGAGACGTGGAGAGGCAGCAGCAGCGGCTGGCTGTTCTCCAGCGGCGGAAAGTGGAATGTTGTCGTCCAGGATACAGTGGCGGCATGTGCTAGCGTTCAGGTAGCGATCAGATGTTGCCCGGATCTGCTCTATAACAGTTTGCTGATTGCAATAGAGTCGGTCTACTTTTTCAGTTTGTCCAATAAAGTTCTGACTCATTGAGAAATGCAATGTAGTGTTAAAATTTGTAATCATGCAATCAAAAGGTGAACTTTTACTCAAAAGTGTTGGTGCAATCTATGAACATCAGACACTGGGAGTTTCTGGAACAAATAATCGAAAGAAGTTGATTGTATTGATTGAGAAAGAAAAGGGTCCAGAATTTATTTGCATTTCCTATATAGCATTTCATAGGAGGTGAATGGGCAGGAAGATTTACCACATCCGAGGTGTCTGCTTTCAGATTTTTTCAGATGGTGCGCGAAAAGAGTACGGTGAAAATCGAGCTTTCCTTTCTTAGGCAGTTTTCCCCTATCGGCGATTCACTGTTTTTGAGAATTGCGAGATCTGGATCCCATCATCGACATAATTTGCTCTTTATTCCTCTTCTGAACAAGTAGTTCTGGAATGCCTCATTGCATGCCTGCATTTCATGACGGAGATCTTTATTTTCCCGAGATTAGGTGTACCAAGTCGATTTTGTTATCCTATGCATCGGGGATGTTCAGCGACTTACTGAGAGTACCGGAGTTTCCATTGAAAGAAGGACCTGAAGCGTTCGAGGGCAAGGCTCTGCATTCCATGGATTACGCCATGATGGACTGGGGTCTCGCATCCGCATTGACCAGAGAGAAGCGAGTCACAGTAGTTGGATCTCAGAAATCAGCCATTGACGTTGTAGTGGAAGTCGCCGAAAGGAACGGTACGAAAGTATTTCTTTTCTTAATCAGTTTGAATAGCGAGCAATAAAAAGTTGTTGAGCCAGTTGTGCCTCTGCAATTACGTCACGCAGGTTCTGTACGCATACATTAGTTACATAAGTAAATGTATGGAGTGATCATTTTCATGTGTAGGAAGCAGATACCAGTGCACGTTACTATTCAAGACGGCGCACTGGACACTTCCAGATTACTTAGTCTCCTTCACGTTTCGACTCCTCAATTGCTTTGCGGAATTCATGGTTCACAAGCCCAGTGAAGGGTTCTTTCTTTGGCTCTTGGTGATTCTACTTTCACCACTGGTAATATCCTCGTCTTCTCAAGAAAGTTACATGGGAAACACAAAGTTCTTGATAATTTAAGGGAACAAGAATAAGTAGACCTACCACCCGCCTGGGTGGCGCTGCTGGAGCGCGCACTCTTCCTCTCGCAAAAGGTTGAGTGTTCGAATCCCGGGCGCCGCAGGGTGACTTAACCGGTGGCACGTGTGTGGTGGCTAGCACGTGTCGCCCCCAGGGTTTACTTTCCGGCTGTCGACCGTGCGGGGGTTCCCTGGGTTATCAAAAAAAAAAAAAAAAGAATAAGTAGACCTTTGATCGGAGTTGAAAAATAAGCACTGACATCTCTGAAGTTTGATGTTGGCATAACTACCAGTTAAGTATCCAAACTTCGCATGAGTTGTTTTTCTTACTTTCTCATCAAAATACTCGGAAATGAGCAAAGCTCATTCTATCATATCATGCGATCGGTGCACATATTGCATTTCTGTCTGATTGAACCGTTCCAAATGTGAGCAGTATCTTCCAAAAGAAAAAAAGTTCATGGTATGACATCAATTCGTAGTAGAGTTGTCCTTCAAGCACTCTATGACGCCATAATATCATAACAGGATTCGCTGCAATACTGATTTCAGATGGCTATGTTTTTGAAGTTGGTCGAGACCTATCTCACATGGAGATATTCGCTGAAGAAGTACAATATGGTCCCAACCACAGCCTCATCGAACAGTTCGCGTCATGCATGACCCCTACCCTGCCATCCAACTTTTACCCTGCGGTGGAAGGAGGAAGCCTCATTCTGAAGAAATCACCGAGCTTTCGCTTTTGCCATACCGGATTGATTTTAGATGGTGGTGCAAATTCATATCATCCAACGGACATAGTCATCTTTGTGACAGGGTACGAAAGTGACGAGAAGCTCAAGAACATCTTTTCATCGAATTACTTCCAAAAATGCATAGCTGGGTCATCGTACCCTTTGTATAGGTATAGTCTCCCACAACTTTTGGCCCTTCTGAATTGGTTCTTTGCTTTAAAGCTGGCCTACGAAGATGTGATTTTCATTTCGGTTTCATCTTGCAAGTTGGGTTCGAATATTCGTCCAAACAATTTCTCTTTCAGGGAATGCATTCATCCACGGACTCCGCAACTGGCAATACTGGGATACGCGGATAGTCCCTCAGTTTTGTATACAACCGAGATGAGAAGTAAGTGGCTCACACAGTTTCTTGCTGGACAGTTCGAGCTACCGACAATAAGAGAGATGGAGGACGAGGCGAGGAAGTGGGAAAGATGCATGCGTCGCTATTTACAGGACAAGTACAAAAGGAAAAGGGTCAGTGTGATGCTGCAAATATACTGCAATGATCAGCTTTGTCGAGACATGAAATGCAATCCCAGAAGGAAGAATTCGCTGCTTGCGGAGCTATTCTCCGGTTACGGTCCCAGTGATTATCAGAACCTGACTCCTGAATCTTGACTAGTTCATTGATGAAGCTAGAAATTTATAGCCCTGCACTTCATCTTCATCAGGTAGGTAGAAATGTACGACAAGAAAGGATCTTCGTCCTCCTATCTTGGAACATGCTTTCGTCTCATATTTCACAGAGTTCCAGTTGATTGATCCTTACAGGGTTAATAAACAAAATTGAATGGTAAAATCAAGTAGCAGTTGCATTTCTGACATTTCCTTTGTCCTTTGCATATACTCCAGAAAGTATTTAAGGGTAAATTGTAGAATGAATCTCCGTTTAGATGATTCAGCTTGAGGCTCATTTTTCCATTGTGATCGAGGATAATTATGCTAGTGAAGAAACAATGTTGCTCAATCCCTGAAGTGTCCATGTTGGTTAGATTGAATGGACATCTTATAGGGATTAGCATGATTTCAAGGTAGAACTAGGAATTGGACCAGATCTATGGTGGGTGTAACGGCCTAGTTCGACGGGGGCAAGGAGCAGCTGTCGAGGCCAGAGAGATTGGATAAGGAGCGGCTCCTGGGATGGCAAAGGGGGCAGGAACAAACTGAATTATGCATAGAAGAGGGGGAGAGCGATTTTAAGATATATATGTGAAAATTGAAGTTAACTCATAAAGTTGCCTTTTGATGTAACGACAAGCTTTGCTTTTGGAATTCTAAAGTTAAGCGGGCCCATACTAGAGCACTACTAGGATGGGTGACCTCACAACCAAGGACAAAATCGCGAGGCTCGGTATGGAATAAGCCAAAGCGGACAATATCTCGAGTGAGTTAATCTAGGAATGTCACAATATAGTATTAGAGTGGGACCTCCTCTAGTAGGTGTATGGTTCGGGGATGAACTAGGCAGAAGTTGGTGGGCCTGTAACGACCTGGTCCAACAAAAGCAGGGAGTGATTGCCAGGGCTAGAGGGCTTGGACAAGGAGCGTGTTCTGCCAGCATGCTTCTAGGATGGCGAATGGGGCATGAATAAACCGAACTACGCACCAAACAAGAAGAGAGCGATTATGATGTGTGTGTGTGTGAAAATTGAAATTAACTGATGAATGCACCTTTTGACATAATGACAAGCTTTAATTTGAAACTCCAAAGTTAAGTGAGCCCAGTCTAGAGCACTATCGGAATGGGTAACCTCTTGGGAAAGTGCTTGCATGTACACCAAAAGACAAAACCGTGAGGCTTAGTATGGCACGGGCCAAAAAGGACAAATACCTCTAGTAAGTTAATCTTAGGATGTAATAGTGGGAATTGGTTTGGTTCTAGATTCTAAAAATTAGAGAACCGGTTTTGACAGGTAGATTTCAAGTGGAACTTGGAACAATTCTTTATGTTTTTTCTTGTTGTATGTCTTTGCGCAATCCTGCGGTATTCCATGGTGTTCGATGATGAGTATGTAATCTGGAATCACTATTCCAAATTTCCATTTCTGGTGATATTCATGATTGAGACATTTACTTTATTAATGTTGCATATTTTTTATGCGTTTAAATATGAGTTGTAATGGCCCGAATTTCGATGTAATTCTGGGAATCAATGAAATTGATATTATTTCGCATTTCATTTTAGTAAGTTTTACCCAGAGTTGATCACTCTCGGAATACTAACCAATGGGGTATGGCTAACTAGAAAACGGTACGTGGACTGGGGACCCTATCGTGAAACGAACATCGATCACGAGAGATACTGAGGGAATATTTTGGGCCAACGTGGGCCGATCGTAGGAAAGGGTTATGGATTGAGTTTGGCCAAGGCCTACGATGTACAATAAGGACGAGGGTGATTTTGCAAGACCGAAAGTACACGTGGCCAATCAGTCTTGAACTTGAATCGAACGATCGTGACCTCTGGAACTAGGGATAATTTCTCATTCTCTCAATAAACGAGACTATTACGATACGGATAGCCCTAAGTCAATACGCGTAACCTCTAAATAGCTGCCCGTTAGTGAGAGACCCTGAAATTGAAAGTTTAGCGAGTTTTGTTCACGGAATTAGGCCCGGATTTCGATGCCGATTTTTGAAGGCTTAAGAGACTATTTTTGGGAATCTGACATCATATTACGCTGGCCACACACGTTTGGAGTTAGTACGAGTAAAAATTGGAATTTCGGTCCGGGGCGAAAAATTACGATTTTGCCCCTCGGGACGCCAGCGTTGCTTTTCGAGGCCAAATGAGATTATTTTTCGAGGCCGACGCCATTTTTGGATGGCCATGCATACCAGGAGTGATTATGGCCAAAAATTGGAATTTCGACAAAAATTGGAAAATTTTACGATTTTGCCCGTCAAACTTTGACGTGGATTTTCGAGGGCTTGCGCGATGAATTTCGTGATTCCGACACCACATTATGTTGGCCACGCACATGGAGGGTTGGTACGGGCGAAAAATGAAACTTCGCCCTGGGATCGGAAAAATGACGGTTTTGCCCCTGGGCTATTTTTGGTTCCGAATTTTGGGGGATAATTAAGGAAATTAATTAAAATTGGACTTATCCTAATTATTGCAGCAAAGGACCAAAATTCCCTTGAATTATTGGATAAGATTTAATGGTGGCCCTTGGATGAGGGGTAAAATGGTCATTTTTGCTAGATCTTTGACATTTTGCACCCCTAGCCCCTAATGTTTGACCAAGATAAGACTCTCTCTCTCTCCTCTCACCCTCATTTCGGCTAGAACTCCCTCTCTCCCTTCCGATGACTCTCTTTCTCTCATTTTCTCTCTTGGTTTGGCCTTGCCGGAGCAAGCCGTCGGCCACCGGAGCATCGCCGCCAACCACCGTGCCTCGCCGTCGACCATCACAGCCTCCAGCCTCAGCCTTGCCCCTGTCCGACCCCTTTCTCTCTCTTTCTCTCCCTTTTTCTCTCCCGGAATAGGATCGCCGCCGCGCCGGAGCTCGATTGGCCCAGTTGCTGCCACTGTGACGTTTCCGACGTCTGTACGTCACCATACGTCGCGTTCGTACGGTGTTCGTACGGTCCGTACACCGTCACCGCCGATTCTACTGTTCACCAGTGATCGGCCGCCGTTCCCCTTCGTCGTGACCTTGGATTAAGTGAGTAAAATTCCTAAATCCGAATTAGAACTGATAGTGTATTTTTCTGGACTGATTTAGAAATGCGAGTACTGGCAGAGAAAAATTTAGTGTGCTGATTTATAGAAATTATTATCAGGAAAAATGTAGTGAATCAATAAGAATTTATTGGGGAGAATAATTGGACTAAATTGCCAGATTAAGAGCCCATTGGCGAAATTGCCGGATATGTCCGGGTTGACTGATTGTATGTAATTTGTGCTAAATCGTGATTGATTGCGTACTATCATGTCGCATGTTGTGTGACTGATTTTTGTGGAGTGCGATTGGACACTGTTTGACTTGCAATTAATTATTGAATTGTGAATTGCACGCTGGGCCACACGGTATTAATTGGGCCAATTGAGCACGTATTGTGATATTGAGTGTTTGAATTTCATTGGTGCTCATGGTGCATTGCATTGCATAACATGGACACGCATTATGTATGCCTAGAGTAAGGCATGTGGTGAAATTGTGCGAGAATGCGTGCCTATCATGAGTGCGTGATCACCTAAAATACCTTGAAGCGTCATACGCTAAGTTCAGATAATAATGAGTTGTGTGATCACCTAAGGACCTTCGGGTCGAGACCTTCGGGTTGATACCATCCTCATGCACTTTGAAGCAGGACGATGCCCGGTACGTCTGGAAGACGACCATCCTCATGCACTTTGAAGCAGGCTCTGGTTCGTAAGGAGATCAATGTTGCGCCTCATGCACTTTGAAGCAGGCTAGAGATACTGGGCCAGATCGGTTGCTGCGCCTCATGCACTTTGAAGCAGGTTAGACGCACCGGGCCGTGAATGTTGTTGACTCGAGTCATAATAAATAACAAATTGGGCGATTGCCAGTGTGGGCCAGTAGGCCGAGTAATGCACGTGACATATTGACGACATTTACATGCATGAACATGCATGGATTGGCATACGAGTGTGTGAGGCTCAGTGCCTGAGCATGTGTTTGGCATATGTGTGACTATGTATGCCACGTATGTGCCGTGATTATTATATATTGAACTGTCTAACCTGCAGGGTCAGAGAATTGTTTGATTATTGTTGCATTACGGTTTTAAATATTTGTTTCCGATCAGGAGATTGTATGCTAGCCTAGCCTAGGTTTAGGGGTTGAACTCACTGAGATTCGTCTCACGGTTGTGTAAACCGAAACTTTTCAGACCCCCATCTATAAAGATGCCGAATCCGCCGCTTTTTGAAATACCTGTACAGATACACCAGTATACTAGTACATACCTCGCAGGAAATGGGGAATCCTATATGAGATATAGATCCGTGGTGTTGGTAAACGTAGGAGAGTATTTTTATCAGACCCAGGAGTACGTGGCCTGGTGCTTGCGAGACGCAGACGACAACCTCGAACGACCCCTTAGGACTTTTGATGTGCTGATTGACCAAGATGGATTGATGATTCCACGAATGGCTGATGGTGAGATAATCAATCCTCAGGATGTGTATGACGTAGACAGCATGGATAAGCCCATGTAGGGGGAGCCTTAAGTAATCGCCGAAGATCCTGATCAGCTCGAAAACGAAGAAGAGGAGTTTGAGGACATGGACATAGACGACGAGGAAGAAATTGGAGAGGTCGCTGAGGTAGGGTCCAATGAGGAAATAGGAGTAAATGACGGGTTAGGACTCTACTTAGATTCAGAGTTGGAGCCGGACTCCGAGGATGAGCGAGCACAGGCCATGGATTCAGAGGAGTCAGAGTCTAGTGAGGACGCCTCCGAGGAGTTGTCAGACGATCCCACCGAGTCGTCCGATCCTGACTGGGAGCCATAGGGTCGTCCAGTGTCCTTAGCTAGTAGTGAGGGCCGCTACTTTTTGGACTGTAGCCCTCTTCCCAAGTTTTAGCCTGACCTCCCTAGCCACTTATCTCTTTTTGACCAAGTGACTACTAATCGTGTGTGTCTTTTTGTTTGTACTTGTAAATATTGTACAAATGATTTTTAATAGTCATATAAATGTGTAATTATTTTCTATGATGGTGTTTGATGTATGGCTATCCTTGGCTCATATTTTAGTTGTCTGGATTTGTTTATTTTATTACTTCCGCTTGTGCTTGATCTCTGTATGGGCGTGGGTCGGCGACGCTTCTTGGGACGTCGCAGTTTATCGACCAAGGTAGGGATGTTGCGTGCCATGGGGTTCGGGGCGTGACATGAGTTGTGGTCAGTGAATTGTAACAATAAATAATTTATTGCAATCGTTCAATTAAGAATACAAGTGGAATAGGATAGACCCTATAATCGCTTGCCCCTATCTCAGTAGGCCAAAGTCAGAGAGATTTAGCCAATTGCATCATGCCAACTGTCCTTTACAAAGTTCATCATCAATGGACATTTTCATCACACCTAGATTAAGACAAATTTGCGCATAATTTTTTCTTATCAATCCAGATTGTTCCTGCATGTCGCGACCTCCCCGAACCAATCCCACCGCCTAAGGGGTTAAGTGAATGGATTACTAAGTTAAACTTAGCTCGAGCTCTCCCAAGCCCATATCAATTCGCGACTTAAGTTTAAGTTGTTAACGTGCAAATCAACTTCATCTAGGAGTCGCCACTAATCTGTTTTTGGTGGGTCGATTAGGCACCCAAGTAAAGCATGGAAGAAATACTTCACTTCTACGAATAAGAGATTCAATGGGTACAGGGACTTTGTTACACTAATTGACAAATTAATGCCCTTTCGGTACTTAACCTTGTTCAATTACCGCCTAATGTGTTCTCACTAACTGGGAGTCTCAAAATTCTATCCCTAATCAAGCTAAGGGAAACAATCGTCAATACCTGAACCTAACATGCATGGTTAGTCACGTGCAAGGTTAAATTAAACACGCAATTTAAAGTGCGTGAACCAAACATCATGCAATCAAACATGACTCTAATCACACAATAGGGCAAGAAAAACCAATTCCAAAGTCCAAATAATTTTTTTGATTTTTCGACTATTTTTTATATATTTTTTTTAAAAAATTAATTTTTAAATTTGTTTAAATATTAAAATAATACAAATAATATCAAAACGGATATGGGTCGGATCTATACATCCGACCCGGATCGAGATTGACCCGGGCACGCCAGCCCGGGTCCACGACCGGACCGGACTCATTCATTGAGCTTGGTTTGGCAAATTAAAAAAGAAGAGGGCCCAGCCTGAATTTTTTTTTTAAAAAGAAAGCCCATGGCTCAACAAGAAATCGAAATCCAAACTTTAAAAACATCGGCCCACAACCTATTTCGGCCCAACTATGAAATAGCCCAAAATCTAATAAACCCTAAAACCAAGCCCAACACCAAATAAAACCCTACTCGGTTAGACCCGCACTCGACCCGACTTGCGGCCACCGACCCGGCTCACTTGAAACCCTAGTGCCAGCGACCGGGCTTCTCCGAGCCTCGGCCGACGCTCGGCCCGATCGTTGGCTTCTCCGAGCCCCCGCCGGTGCTCGGCCTTCTCCGGTCGGCCCGATCGCTTGCTTCTCCAAGCCCCGGCCTTCGCAATCGAAGCTCGGCCTTCTCCGGTCGGCTCGATTGCTAGCTTCTCTGAGCCCTGGCCGACACTCGACCTTCGCCGGCTGGCCCAATCGCTGGTTTCTCCAAGCCTCGGCCTTCGTGATCGATGCTCGGCCTTCGTCTGCATCACCGCCTCGACGAGGGGCCACGACGTCCTTCGTCCGGGTCACCGCCATGGCAACCGGCGGCACGTCGAGACCATCCGGCATTCACGTACAAATAACACAACAGAACAGAGTCAAATCCAAGAAGTTTAGTTCAGGCATAACATCGAACAGTTGGCGTGCGCTACAAAAACGAGGAATTTCCGGCACAATCAAGGCTCAAAACGGACCGGGATCACTGACACCAAACACACAAAGAAGCAGGAACAAGCATGAGGCCTCACGGACCGGAACTCACACAAGCCAAACGGCCGCGAGCTTCGGCCATTGAGTCCGAAAAACAGGGGACACAAACAGAACAGGGGAAAAAGGGGTGACCGTTTGCGGAACTCCCTATCTAGCTCGGCGGCAATGAATGAGGGTGATCGTGAGAGATCAGACTAGATCCAGTTGTCTCGCACACCTTCGAGCCAAAATCCTCAGGAAAACACCCCAAATCAAACAAAAACAGACCGAGTAAAGTCCAATAAGGACTCAAGCCGGGACCTACCATAAGGAATGGGGTTCACCGGGGCTTCGCCGACCACGGCTGGGGCGTGGCGGTCAATGGTGGGAGACCCCTCAACCACCGATCTCACTCTCGAATGCTCTCGGTCTCACTTCCTTAGATCTCTCTCTCTCTCTCGGAACTCTCTTTGTTGAACTCTCTCTCTCTCCGTCCCTGCCCCCTCGGTCTCGGTCTCGGTCGGTCTCTCGGCTTTAAGGCCAGCCTACCGCAGCCGACTTGATCCCGACCCGAGGATCGCGTCGGCATGCCCCGCGTCTCTCTGGCTTCTGCTCCATTTTGGCCTATGTTCCCTTCTGTCATCTCCCCCGTACGCTCATAAACACTAAGCATTAGGGGAGAGAAGGTAAACAGTGCACAGGCCGGGGCCCAGGAGAGAGGGTCGGCCCGCGTGAGAAAAGAATAAAAAGAAAAAGAAGAATGGGCTGCGCGAAGATAAAAAGAAAAGAAGAAGAATTGGCCGACTGACCTGGTCCAAAAATCTTTTTTTTATTTTGTGCCCTAATAGGCCTTATTAATGCAAATGTGCCTAATGTCTATATGCCATGTAATTTAATGAAAATATTTTTTGTTTAGTGGTTAAAAATTAAACCCTAATTTTTTATGCGATAAAACCCTAAATGATTAAGCAAAATTTAGGTGTCAACAGCTATCCCTCTTTGAAGGGGAGCTCGAAGAGGTTCCTTTCAAAAATAAGAGATACTTAAATTTTGTTCATAGAGGGCATGGAAAGATGCATGAGAGATGATTGGATTTTTTTTGGATACCTACCATATCGTGTAAGAACGAGCTTTTGGCTAAATAAAGTCTCACCATAAAAAGAAATAAACTTTGGGTTACGAAAGCTCACCAGATCGATAAGTTGTTATGGGCTGCAAAAGTGCACCGTGTAAAGAAAAGGACTCTGGGCTGCGAAAGCTTGCCAGGTCAAAGGGGTGTTTTGAGCTGCAGAAGTTTACCGTGCAAAGAAAAAGACTCTGGGCTGTAAAAGCTCGTTAGGACGAAGGGGTGCTCCGGGCTGCAGAAGCTTACCGTGCAAAGAAAAGACCCTGGGCTGCGAAAGCTCGCCAGGTCGAAGGAGTGCTCCGGGTTGTAAAAGCTCACCGTGCAAAGAAAAAGACCCTGGGCTGCGAAAGCTCGCCAGGTCGAAGGGGTGTTTCGGGCTACAAAAGCTCACAGTGCAAAGAAAAAGACTCTAGGTTGCGAAAGCTTGCCAGGTCGAAGCAGTGCTCCGGGCTATAAAAGTTCACCGTGTAAAGAAAAAGACCCCGGGCTATGAAAGCTCGCCAGGTCGAAAGGGTGCTCCGGGCTGCAGAAGCTCATCGTGCAAAGAAAAAGACTCTAGGCTGCAAAAGCTCGTTAGGTCGAAGGGGTGCTCCGGGCTATAAAAGCTCATCGTGCAAAGAAAAAGACTCTGGGCTGCGAAAGCTCGCCAGTCGAAGGGGTGCTCCGGGCTGTAGAAGCTCACCGTGCCAAGAAATAGACTCTAGGCTACGAAAGCTCGGCAAGTCGAAGGGGTGCTTCAAGTTGCAAAAGCTCACCGTGCAAAGAAAAAGACCCTGGGCTGCGAAAGCTCGCCAGGTCGAAGGGGTGCTCTGGGCTGCAGAAGCTCATAATGCAAAGAAAAAGACTTTGGGCTGCGAAAGCTTGCCAGGTCGAAGGGGTGCACCGGGTTGCAAAAGCTTACCGTGCAAAGAAAAAGGCCCTAGGCTACGAAAGCTCGCCAGGTCGAAGGGGTGCTCCGGGCTGCAGAAGCTCACCCTATAAAGAAAAAGACTCTAGGCTGCGAAAGCTCACCAAGTCGAAGGGGTGCTCAGCCTGCAAAGAAAAAGACTCTGTATTGACATTTAGGGACTAAAACCCTCTAAACATCGAAAATTTCACCTAGGGATTAAAATCCTATGAACAGCTAAGATCCCGCCTAGGGACTAAAACCCTATAAATGGCAATAGGAACAACACTTTGAAGGAATGCCTAGGTACTAAAACCTTATGAACATCGAAGATTCCGCCTAGGGGCTGAAACTCTATTGAACGGCAAATGGAATAAAACTCAGAAGGAACGCCTGGGGACTAAAACCCTATAAATGTCGAAGATTCTGTTTAGGGACTAAAACCCTATGAACAGCTATATGAACAATGTCTCAAAGGAGCAACTTGGGACTAAAACCTTATGAACGTTGAAGATTTCGTCTAGGGGCTAAAATCCTATGAACGGCAAAGGGAATAAAACTCAGAAGGAACAATATTTCCTATCAAAATGCGAGGAATCTCCACAATGAACAGGACAAGAGAGATATTACGAGCCATAGTAATACTCCATGTAGAAAAAGTGTTTCAAGCAACTGTTGAATCTCGATGCATGTCGATTTTATTGGGAAAATTTACTATATTGCAATGATTCCGAGCTGTTAAAGCTCACCACACTTGTCGATTCGGAAGCTACTAAAGTGGTCATTGCACAAAATGTGTCTTAACAAACTCCCTGATAACGAAGAACATCATTACTGAGAGAGTGTTGATTGTACGAGCAATTCAAACTGATTTTGATTGTCCAGCAAACATTCGGCATCGTTCAATATCACAAAATTACCATCGGGCTTGGGAAATGTCATTAATCCTCAAATTCCCTTAGGAGAAAAGTTTTTGTCAAAATGATCTAAACTTGTGAAGGGCCTTTCACAAGCTCTCGAAGAAGGCTGTTTGATTCCACCCATTAATGTGGGAAATAGACATGATCTCTCCATATACCTCACATTACCAATGTCGAAGGTTTCGAGAATCATTCGCAATCAGTACGCATTGACCAATTCAAGAGGTCTTTTTAAAGGACTGTAAAGTAGAGTTGGTCATGATTTCAACAAAGCATAAACATTATCAGCTAGGAAATGAAATAATCGTCAATCAGCATCTCCGCCAGATTTACAAGTCAAAAAACCTTGAGACGAGATAAGGTAACATTGCCCCCACTTCTTCAAGCGATAGCTTCTTTGGGGGCAAAAGGACACTATAAGTGCCATAACTTGTGTACGGCGCTCACTTTGGTGCCATAACTTTTTTTCGGATCACTTTGGTGCCAAGTCGGAGGAAAAACGATCACTTAAGTGTCATAACTTTTTTTTGGATCACTTTAGTGCTAAAATTTTTGAAAAACGATCACTTAAGTGCTAAAATTTTTGAAAAACGATCATTTAAGTGCTAAAATTTTTGAAAAACGATCACTTAAGTGCCAATCTCCGGCGAGCCACGTCAGCTTTAAAAATTAATAAAAAAAATGCCACGTCAGATTTCCAGCAAAAAATTATGTACGGCACCGGAGTTGGCACTTAAGTGATCGTTTTTCAAAAATTTTAGCACTTAAGTGATCGTTTTTTAAAAATTTTAGTACTAAAGTGATTCAAAAAAAGTTATGGCACTAAAGTGAGCGCCGTACACAAGTTATGGTACTTGTAGTGTTCTTTTGCCCTTCTTTGGAAATCCAAATTTCTGCTTAGATCATCCCAATCCGAAGATACTTTGGAGAAGGTTATAACATTGGTTTGGGTAAAGGCTCGAAAGGCTTAGAAATTTTCAAAAGGGATTCAAAAGTTGGTGATCATCATGGCATCATTACCATATCATCTAATCTTTTCGAGGACACTTGCCTTTTGAAATCCAATTTGTCTTGAAGTCCATTGACTAATCATTTCAATACAAGAGTTTCGCTCTTTTCTCTAATGACTTTTGCATTTGCAATGATTTTCTTTTCATGCAGGCATTTTGCTTTTGACACTTTTTTCTCACAAAAGAATTCTTCTCTTGATGCTACTTTTTTTCTCTTTTTTTTAATGGGCATTGGCCTTGCTTTTACTAGGCACACTGCTTTTTCATGCCCCCTAGTTTTCATTTGACTTTTGCTCTTTTGATTTTTTTTTAGCTTTTAGGACTTTCGAGATGTTTTTCACATTGTCTCATGAGTATCCATTGTGTTGATAAATCACATGCTTTGTCCCAGTATAGAGAGATAATCACCACTTGGGCTTTAGAAATGAATATTCAGGCTCAACTTGGCTGAACAAAGGGTACGAGTGTTTGGATAGAGAAATGAATGCTCTTCTTCATTTTGGGATGTTTCGAACTTCCACAAGGATTCATTTGAAGTTATCACAAAAAGATTGATACCAGTGAGAGCAAAGAAATCTTTTCACCAAATGATGTTAACCAAAATCTCCAAATTTGGCCCAATTATGGGGTGGTTCTCGATAGGGGTATTTTGATAATTCTTCACATTTAAAGGCTCAAATGAGCTTAACTATGATCACCTGTAGTGTATAGGATATAAGAAGGAAATGTCTATTTTCATTTCGATAGGTATATTATTCGCGAATGAATCTCTTATCCTTAAACAACACGAGTTTCTCTTTTTCGCTCCTCTCAAAGTGTTTACAGGACGTGTTTAGGAATGGTTTGCCTTTCCTCATCTTAAGTGTTTCCCACTTGGCATAATTAACATCTCTCTTTCATTTCGTTGAGATTATCATGAATTGATCAATCTCTATAGGGAATTTTGATTCAAAATGAATGATTCGTCAAGCATAAAGGCAATTTTTGGATGAAACAACATTCCAAACTTTTGCGCAAATTTGCTCTTTTAATTCCCACTTCAGCGCTAGTTGTTTCTAAAAAAACATCAAAGATTGTTATGCCATGAAAATTCTCCATTTGACTGCCCTTTGATTTTAGGAAGAAGGATACTTACCTGTGATACGGTGACCTGGTAACCCTGTAAAGAATAAGAAGGAATGTGTTAGTTAAAGACCCTTTAAGGATTGAAAAATTAGGAACGATATAATATTACCCCTCGTTTGCATTTGTCCTTCAGATCTTTGATGTTTCCCTTTATTTGAATTTGCTTTCTTAAGTGTTTGACAACTCCTTTCATTTGAATTTACTTCCTTGTATGTTTGGCAATTCCCTTCATCTGTTTTCTTCACCTTGACTTTTCGGCACTATTTCGATATTTGATGGCATTGTCCCTTGGATGCTTTGCCCCATCTATTGCATGTTTCCTTGGTAGGAGGTGTCGCCTCTACGGAGATGAGACATGTTAGTCCGATCCCAAAATTGAATTGCACTAATTTAGGAACGATACACCCTTTTTATGTTGAATTGAATGACTCCGCTTTATCATGCATCATGAGTGAGGGTTACTGTCCTTTCAGTGACATGCCCCATTTATCACCTTGCAAAAAGGGAATGAAACATGTTATCTCCATTCTCAATTGAACTTAATTTAGGAATGATACATTCTTTTGTGCTAAATTGGATGGTTTTGTCACGATTTGTTGACGGGAGGCGTTGCCCCTATGATTAGATACACTTTCCATCAATGTGTATTGCCTCATCATGCTTTCTTGAAAGAAGTTGTCGCCATGGTCAAACACATTATTTCATCTTTTACTCAGGGGCACCATTTGATGACTGATTCTTGCTCATATACATCCACGTCTTGAAGGATCATTTGGCGAACCACCAATAATCATCCCCACATTGGATTAAACGCGAAGAAGCTATTTGAAGGCGCAAAAATTGTAGCTATTAATGTTCAGCAATTTCAAATGGATCATAGCTCATTCCTCTTCTTGTCTTTTGACAATATCGCTTGAATAGTCCGCATCCATATATGCAGACCCGTCAAAGAGCTTCCCATGAGTTATATATGTCACCAATCCTGGAAGTAGCCTCGGTGCCGAGAAATCTTCGCACATTTCTTCTTTTGAGAAGGTTGTCAAATTGATATGAGCTTCTCCAAGATGAGAAATTTCTGTGGACTATGTTCTGAGAACAATAGGGATTACCTGAAGCACAAATTTTAAGAGCATTTCTTCATCCACGTTGACGATTGAAGAAAGAAGTGGATTCACAAATGTGACCCTAAGGTCAAATTTCAAATTTAGGAATGTTCAGATGTCATCCCTCCTAAGTCTCGTTTCCCGAAAATGGTGAAGCGTAAAGGCTTAGTGGATTCTTGAGCTCTTTATGAACACCAGGGTATCATCGTCTATAGCTGCAAGTCCTTCCATCCTTCATCAGTGGTAGACTAGCTTTTTCCATATTGCTTCAAGGCAAGCATGAGAGATCGTGATGATCTCTTACCATTAATCAAATTTGCGGTCTCCTTTTTTTAAGCTCCCAATCATTGGCTTGAATTCTGGAAATATAATCAAGTAAAGCTGGTCTTCACTTGTGTCAGGGATCCCTATCAAGCACAATGTCGTGGTGCGTATCAGGCCTTCACGCCTGAGAAGCCTTCTTCTAGTGTCCACGATTGCTAGCAATGGAAAGTTTCCCCGGTTTACAATGTCCAGCGAGACCTGAACAATGAAAATTATTCCTCCAATCTTGTGATTCTTTGGAGCAACAAAATGAGAAACTTTCTAATGAAACCATCATGGAATCTCACTCCCAGCGATATTCAAGTTGTCCAAATGCTTTGGAGCAACCTTTTCAATTCTTCTCTTCACTGCTAGGATGCATTCCTTGCAACCAACCAGGAATAAAATGCCTTAGACACTTCATGGAGACCAGGGACATCAACTAAATTGCTGCAATTAGTAAAGCCCAGCTCCATCCAAACCATCCACATTTGTCAAGTCATACATGCACTCCAACGCATTACAGTTCACCATATTTGACTCAAGCAAGCTCGCAAGAAGTAGAGGCAGATACAATGAGATAAATCGAGTTTTTTTTTAGAAGTACAAGGCTCCCTCAGACTGGATGGAAAGTTGGAAAAATTATTACGACCCAAATCCAAATCCTGCAAGGAGGCAGTCCTTTCAAAATTATCGGGATTCTTCCCAAAAATTCCCAAGCATGAGCACCTATTTCCTAAAGCTTTAGTTGCTTTGAATCCAGAAGCCGCCTCTATTCCAGTTTAAAATCTCAAGGATGCGAGCAGACTTCATCATGCAAATGTTTGCATGAATCAAATGCCAATCCAATGTGTGTTCCAAGAGATTACTTATGGAGTTTGAGAAGACGGACAGTATACTTTGAAACTTCAAGAAATTATGTCTTCTAGACTTGCCAACTTCATTGCTAACCCATTGTGAGTAATGATTCTTTCTTCTGTTATCCGTCTGGCAAGTACAATGAGAATCACTTTGTACTCTCTATGACGCAATTCCTTTGACGCTAATGCCTTGTTGCATGCGCCTCGAGTTCAAAGGGCCCACACTTTGGCTTTGTAGGGAAAGTGAATGCCAATCTCAAATAGCCCTTTCATTTTACCTGTTTTCACGAAAGAAAATGGAAAACAAGTCAATTGCTGCATGAGAAGTTCTTATTGGAACGACGACATTTTACCATCCCAGAATGTTTCTCCTGAGTCTCCGTGGAAATTCAATCCATATGGGTAGATTGCAGCATCTCCAATTGGACCCAAAGCAAAAAGCTACTTATGACCTTGAATTTGAGTTGCATGATTTACAAAAACATTCAATTGGGTTCACAATCAATGCCCAAAACGCGAAACATGATTCCTACTAAGAATAAAGACGATGACAAAGTACAAAAAATTCTTGCATAGAAGAGTGCAATAAACAAATCTCGTCCTAGCTTCTAAGTCCACTTCTTGGCGTGGTCGAGCGAGAAGATTCCAAAGAAGGGCCATTGTGTATAACCTTCAAAAGGAAGACAATGTCAGTACGTGAATGAAAAAAGTGATCTCTCAATGAAGCCGCCTCTTATAACGAAAGCAAGGCGACGATACGTGCCCCATGGTCCCTATTTGTGAGGATTTGGTATTTCACCAAGGTTTCGTAGTAAGAGGAGACATCATTAAAAGATCAAATTGTGGCTATCAATTGAATGCCCATTCTATTCCAAAAGTTTCATGCGCATGATGTGGCATCAATAGTGAAAGACTGATTCGTGATTTTGATTTTTGGAAAGACGAGACAATTCTTGTTTTAAGAAAAATACACAAAATGTGATTTGAATTCCGATTCCGAAATGTGAACAAGAAAGAATTTTGTTGAAAATAGGATTTCAATTTTATGCCCCAAAATACAATCTTGACTTGGAAGAATTTCTATACAAAATGTGATTTTAAGCCCATCATTGAAAATTTAGACAAGGTCATCTGTTTTGTAGGACCAAATCGGAGATATCAGAGATTTATGCTCAAGGCTCACTATCAAGAGTGATTGCCTGAAATTTTCAATTATAAGCTTAGATCACTAGAGCATTCGATTGATTTCCACGAATTTCAAAATGAAAGTTTGAACCAAAAGTGAACAAGTAAAGAGACAAACCATACTTACATTGGATGCCAAACTTTTAATCACATAGACATGCGAATGTAACGTGCGGCTGATCCTACTCTAGACGGCTTAATAAAGTGAAGCTAAGAGGGTGATCTGACCGTCGCAGTCTTGTGTTGGTGTCAGGTCCTCTTAACTTCGGCTTAGTCGAAAGAGATATCCTATAGTTACGCAGTCTTGCGGACAAGGATAAACACTTACGACACCAAGAAAGAATTTTTTGAGGAAACAAAAGGCAACCTCTACATCGCAGTCTCGCATTCGAGGTTATATCTTTCTTAATACCATCCTAAAGTATCCTATCGCGGCCCAGGTTCAGCAGCATGGTTATGTATGCAACAGTGTAGTGCTAAAACATTTAAAGCATGCACAACAGTTTATAAACAAATAACACTTCGAAAAAAAAACATTCAATCCTGAACCCTAAACCTGCAAACAATGGGTCAATAATGACTCATCACCTTATAACTCCCAACTGCAAGAACATTCACATTAGGGCCATAATTGAACAGGATAAACGGCCTAAGTCCACTAAGAATTCTATTCAAGTCCCCAGCGGAGTCGCCAAGCTGTCGCGACCTCCCCGAATCGGCCCACCACCTAAGAGGTTAGGCTAATGGATTACTAAGTTAAACCTAGCTTGAGCTCTCCCAAGGCCATACCAATTCGCGACTTAAGTTTAAGTTGTTAACATGCAAATCAATTTTATCTAAGAGTCGCCACTAATTGATTTATGGTGGGTCGATTAGGTACCCAAGTAAAGCATGGGAGAAATGCTTCACTTCTACGAACCATAGATTCAATGAGTACGGGGACTTGATTACACTAATTGAAAAACTAGTGCCCTTTCGTTACCTAACCTTATTCAATTACCCCCTAATGTGTTCTCACTAACTGGGAGTCTCAAAATTCCATCCCTAATCAAGCTAAGGGAAGTAACCGTCAATACCTAAACCTAACATGCATGGTCAGTCACGTTCAAGGTTAAATTAAACACGCAATTTAAAGTGCGTGAATCAAACAGTGTGCAATCAAACATGACTCTAATCACACAATAGGGCAAGAAAAACCAATTCCAAAGTCTAGATAATTTTTTTGATTTTTCGAAATTTTTTATATTTTTTAATATTAAAATAATAAAATAATATTAAAACGGATTCGGGTTGGATCTATTCATCCAACCCGGATCAAGACTAAACCCGAGCGCGCCAGCTCGGGTCCACAACCGGACCGGACTCATTCATTGAGCCCGATCTGGCAAATTAAAAAAGAAGAGGGCCCAGCCAGATTTTTTTTTTTTTAAAAAGAAAGCCCATGGCCCAATAAGAAATCGAAATCCAAACTTTAAAAACATCGGTCCACAACCTATTTCGGCCCAACTACGAAATAGCCCAAAATCTAATAAACCCTAAAACCAAGCCCAACACCAAACAAAACCCTACCCGGTTAGACTCATGCCCGACCCGACTTGTGGCCGCCGACTCGGCTCACTTGAAACCCTAGTGCGCACGACCCGGCTTCTCCGAGCCTCGGCCTCCGCGGCCGACACTCGAACTTCTCCGGCCGGCCCAATCGCTAGCTTCTCCAAGCCCCAGCCTCTGCGATCGACGCTTGGCCTTCGTTTGCATCGCCGCCTCGACGAGGAGCCGCGGCATCCTCCGTTCAGGTCACCGCTGTGGCGACCGGCGGCATGCCGGGACCGTTCGACATTCACGCACAAATAACATAACAGAATAGAGGCAAATCCAAGAAGTTTGGTTCAGGCATAATGTCAAACAGTTGGCGTGCGCTACAAAAACGAGGGATTTCCGGCACAATCGAGGCTCAAAACGGACCAGGATCACTGACACCAGACACGCAAAGAAGCAGGAACAAGCATGAGGCCTCACGGATCGAAACTCGCACGAGCCAGACGACCGCGAGCTCCGGCAATTGAGCCCGAAAAGCAGGGGAAACAAACAAAACAGGGGAAGAAAAGGTGACTGTTTGCGGCACTCCCTATCCGACTCGACGGTGGCGAACAAGGGCGACCATGAGACGTCGAACCAGATCCGATCGTCTCGCACACCTCCGAGCCGAAATTCTCCAGAAAACACCCCGAATCAAACAAAAACAGACCGAGTAAAGTCCGACAAGGACTCAAGCCGGGACCTATCGTGAGGAATGGGGTTCACAGGGGCTTCGCCGGTTATGGCTGGGGTGTGGCAGACACCGGTGGGAGACCCCTCAACCACCGATCTCACTCTCGAATGCTCTCGGTCTCACTTCCTCAGATCTCTCTCTCTCGGAACTCTCTCTGTTGAACTCTCTCTCTCTCCATCCCCGCCCCCCTAGTCTCGGTCGGTCTCTCGGCTTTAAGGCCGGCCAGCAGGCGCGCATGGCCTCTGCATCGCCAGCCTGCCACGGCCGACCTGATCCCGACCCGAGGATCACGCCGGCATGCCCCGCGCCTCTCTGGCTTCTGCTCCGTTCTGGCCTCTGTTCCCTTCTGTCGTCTCCCCCGTACGCTCAGAAACGTTGAGCATTAGGGGAGAGAAGGTGAGCAGTGCATGGGCCAGGCCCAGGGGAGAGGGCTGGCCCACGCGAGAAAAGAATAAAAAGAAAAAGAAGAATGGGCTGCGCGAAGATAAAAAGAAGAGAAGAAGAATTGGACGACTGACCTGGTCCGAAAATCTTTTTTTTTATTTTTTATTTTGTGTCCTAATAGGCCCTATTAATGCAAATGTGCCTAATGTCTATATGCCATGCAATTTAATGAAAATATTTTTTGTTTAGCGGTTAAAAATTAAACCCTAAATTTTATGCGATAAAATCCTAAATGATTGAACAAAATTTAGGTGTCAACACTGCATAATCTTTTTTCTACTGATCTTTCGGACGGAGCATCTAGAGGACATGAAATTCTCCATGAGACTTACAAGCAAGTTCTTGGCGTCGAGCTTCAAGTAAGTGGTCTCGCCATCGAACGCTAATACTAAAATGCTTTTTTGCCCTTTTTTAATGACAGAGAGAGCGAAGCTAAGCGATCATTCCGAGTAGACAAACGATCTGTGGCGGCCTGCGAATGCAATCGCTCGACTGTTGGGACAAAAGAGACGTCACACCAGTTATCAAAAACCCCAAACTTAGAGCAAGTTCTGATGGAATGAGAGCAGCAGTCCCTGGTTTCTAAAGGTATATCTGGTCCCTACTTCGATAGCAACTTAACGTTAAGAAAGTAACAGGGTAATGTTTTATGTTATCACCATTTTCCGATCTGTCCATTGTCGAACTCTTTTCTTCTAACAGCCGGGAAGATAAGTTGGGGCGGCGGAAATTTATTGTGTTGTCCGTGTCCACACGTAGAAAAGTTCGACTTTATCTTCGATCAGGATGCAATACCTAGAGCTATTCACGAGATCTCGGGGCATCTGTTTGTTCTGGGTTTTAACATGTCAAGATGAACTTTTAAAGTAACTTGTGTAAAAAGTGACGAGTTTAAAGGCCACGGTGGCTGTAAGAACGCAAGGGGTTTGAACGAAATTTATAGTAGCATCGCAAGGGCAAGAACTAGGATCAACTTCGCTAGCATCCGCATATGTTGGGGAAATCTAGCAATTCAAAGATCTTTTTTTTCCTAATCTTTTGCGTTAGTCGATATGAAGGTTATTTTTTCGGTCGGAAAGTCGATATGAAGTTGGGAGGAGACAAATGGGTGAGTTCCGGGTCCCTAGTTCGGCTCATTTGTTACTCAAGCCTGCCCATAATGAACAATTTATTTATAATACTACCAAACTCATCCGATAAATAAAGTACTTTGCTCAAACAGTTTACAAGTTAGGTCGCGTCAATCTGATTTACTCCGACTTGACTTGATATATGGATCCCCCTTTTTCTTATAGCTTAATTGGAAATTTGGAACAATCATCACTCTCATTAGCCAATGATGCATGCTAAGTCGGTCAAGAGTGGTCTTAGAATAGTGTTGGTTATTAGTAGATCAAATTGCAACCCATTTACGACTGGAAAAAGTACAAAAAAAAAATTAAAAATCTATTGTATTGGTAACAATTTAGTGATGAACTTTTCAATTTGACCAATTTAGTCCTAAACATTTTCACTTATTCAGTCCATCCGCCCAATATAAGTCAAAAATCAATGATGTGGACACAAGTAGCCCTACGTAGAATGGTCGGCGTTGAAAGATTTTTAATAATTTCATTGAATTTTTTTTTTCTGTTTTCCTTTCTTTTTCTTTCCCTTCTTTCTGTCGGTAGCCCGCAAGGCTAACCCTCGCCAAGGCGACGTCCGGACAGGCCACCTTGGCCTGGGTGAGAGTCGGGCTCGCCACCGTTGCCACCCTTGCCCAGGCGAGGTCTGACGAGGCTAACCCTCGCCAGCACTCGCCCTCGCCTAGACGAGGCTTGACGAGGTTGACACTTGCCAACTACCAGCGGAAAAAAGAAGAAGATTAAGTCGATATAAATGTGAAAAGGTTTAATATTAAATTGGTCACATTAAAAAAAATTAACACTGAACTGATATCAATACAATAGATTTAGAACTTTTTTTGTACTTTTCCCATTTATGACCTGAATTCTGATTACTAGAACTGGTCCGAACCAACCCGGATGCCAGCTCTCCTTTCAGAGAGCATCCTCTCTTTGTTTTTTGTCTTGCAGCTGCAGCTGCTATTCCACTTTGACCTCTTTGATTTTTGCCGCAAGCAACTTAGCACGCCGACCCCAGCAGTGGCGACGGCACGTGATGTTGGAATGCCGACTAAAATCAATCATCCCAAGTGGGAGCTGAAAAAGAGACCATTCATATTCAGTAACGTGATCCCCCATCATTCAACGTGATGTAATTCTTAAGAAATCTTTAAAAAAAAGATCAGTGCTTTAAGTCTATCTTATCTGTTAGACTTTATCGCCTCTGCATCCTCTTTCGACTCTCTCCCCATCATCCCCTGTGAGCTTTAGTCTCACATAGATCGTCATGGCTTAGCGTATAAGTTCTCATGGACTTTCACGATGAACTTATCTGGTTTTTGTCATTTGAATTAGTCAACTGCAACGTTTTCCTAATGTGAGTTACATTAATTGAGATTGTTATTACCCGCTTACGGGTTTGGTCTAATAAGTTTGGATATAAAGTTTCTTAATTAGTCGGATATGGGCCCGGCTTGTGTGGGCCGAGTTCGGCCCGGCCCGTTATGAGAGGGCCTGGCTGGAAACTCTATAAATAGAGCTGCAGGTCCCTCCTCTGCGCCTAACTCTCTCCAATCTCTCAAACGTTCTCAAACTCACCTAATGCTTCCGTGAGTTGGCTGAGGCGGTCTCATAGCGTCGGGGCTCCGGGGGTGACAGGGGAGAAGATCTACGGCACCGGTTCATCGTCATTTCCGCATCCAGGCCGATGGAATCCAAATCAGGTGCACAAATTCTATCCATCATTTTACCGTACCGTTAATATCTCGCTATGGTGATCCTAGGGCGCTCGACCGAGCCAATCGGGCCGGCCAACATCAACCGCTTCCATAAAAAACAGTAGAGTATGCCCATTGCTTTTATGTGGGAGCTGAATCAGCTCTGTTCACCATCTCCATAGAAAAGCAAAACAAATTGACACCACGATCATGGAAGTTACCATCACTTCCAGGGAGCACGTAAAGCCCTCATCACCAACTCCCCAGCACCTCAGAACTTACAAACTCTGTCTTCTTGATCAGCTCATTCCTGTTCCTTACGCTCCCATCATTCTCTTCTTTTCTCCGGACACTCGCCCTGCACGTTGTGATGTGCCGGCCAAATTAGAGTTTCTGAAGAGATCTCTGTCAACGACCTTGACCTGCTTTTACCCACTCGCCGGCAATCTCAAGGACGACCTCACCATTGAGTGCGACGACGAAGGAGCTCACTATGTGGAAGCACGAGTCAATTGCTCCTTATCGGAATTCCTGGCCCACCCGGACCTCTTGATGTTGTGCAAGTTCCTCCCGGTTGATCTCACGCCAAAAGAAACATATTCAGGGAGTCGCACCGCTAATATTCAAGCCAACGTTTTCGAGTGCGGCGGAATCGCCATCGGCATATGCATAGCGCACAAAATTCTCGATGGTGCTGCCCTCAGCACCTTCCTAAAAGGGTGGTCTGCCGCCGCCCGCGGTGACAAGGCAGTGATCCCTGACTTTGCCGCGGCATCTCTCTTCCCAACTGAGGACTTATGGCTCAGAGACACGTCCATGCTCACATGGGGCTCGATGTTTAAAAAGGGCAAGTCCATAACCAGGAGATTCTTATTCGATGCCTCGGCCATAGCCACCCTTAAAGCCAAAGCAAAAGGCTCCGATTCGAAACCCCCGACCCGCGTTGAGTCAGTCTCGGCCTTCATATGGCAACGCTGCATGGCGGCTGCTACGGAGAGAAGGAACGGCATCCAAAGGCCCTCCATCCTGTCCCATGCCGTGAACCTGCGGAAGAGGATCGAGCCACCCGTGTCCGACTACTCCCTCGGAAACATCCTCTGGATATCCAGCGCCAAGTGCGCGAGCAATGTTGACAGATCGTTGCCCGCTCTTGCCAATGAGGTCAAGCACTCGATTTCAAGAATCGACGCCCGTTTCATCCAATAGCTGAAGGGCGCGAGCAGGAATGGCAGGATCATGGACTCCCTGAAGGAGATGAGCGGCGATGTGGCCTCCGAGGACGGAACCGACCACCTGGGGTGCTCGAGCTGGTGCAAGTTCGGGTTCAACGAGGTCGACTTCGGGTGGGGAAGACCTGTGTGGGTCAGCTGTTACGGGACGAGTGTGTCGTCGGTGTTCCTGAACCTCGTGATCCTGGCCGACACGAGGGAAGGCGACGGGATCGAAGCTTGGGTCACGCTGGATGAATCGGAGATGGCCGTCTTGGAAGGCGATGGAGAGCTCCGGACATTGGCTTCCGTGGATCCGAGTCCTTTGACGCTTGCCAATGGCTACGCAGCCAGCGCTCGCCAGCACTCTTAGAACTGTATTTCCAGGGTTGATTACTGCAAATCAAGGAGGAGCTCTTGTAGCAAGCATGATTTCCTGTAGGTTATTATTTTCTTGGAAAAAAACTTTATGATAAAGAAAATGTTTTCCTTGAAAATCATTTTTCCCTTTCTTATATTAGGGAATTCATATTTACTTTTACTTTGAGTGATTTTTTCTTATCCGATCATTTTCAGCAAACTGAACAAGTGAAAGTCTAGAAAGCTAATTTATAAAAAATTATTTCTCTCAAACAAATACACCCTTAGTCATAGTTAATATTCAACTATTTCCATTTATATCTTGCTTGCAAATATCAATGAACTGCAGCAACTTGGTACCGTCACAAAATGGGCGTTGCAAAAACCAAACAAACAAATAATAAAATAAACAAAACAAAATAAACAAATCGAATATCGAATTTACTTAGTTTGGTCAGTGGAACCTATTCAACGTGGAGAGTGGCACAGGATTTTACTATTAATCAAGTGATACACCGGAGATAACAAACATACTTGAGCACTTTTTGGTGTATTCTTATCTTCAATTATACTCAATAACTAACATAATTACTTCCAAGAGCAAAGGCACAACACAAGAAGCCGTTCATCAAAACCCAGTCAGCCTTTTATTTTAGGGATACGTACTCTGGAAGTCCTAACAATTATCACGAAAATACAATTGAATCTTAAAACTTTCGAAATGTGCAATCAAGTCCTGAAACTTGTCATGAAAGTGCAATCGAGTCCTAAAACCTTCAAAAAGTGCAATCAACAGAAGACTTGATTGGACCAATTTGACAAGTTTTAGAACTTGATTGCATTTTTTGAAAGTTGCAAGATTCAGTTGCACTTTTGTGACAAGTTTTAGAACTTTCAAAACACTTATCCCTTTATTTTATTTTCACAAGAATCATACCATCACACTGCTTGCATTATTCACGAAGATTACAAGATACTAGCAGCATCAGGTCTCCAAACTGCTACGTAAAATGAAAGAAAACCAGTCTAATGATTCTACTGTAGTCATCTGAAGAAGAAGACCTCTCTTTGCAGTAACCCAAAACACAAAATGAAGGGACATGAACGAGCCCATATCATAGACTCAATCATCAATCTCCGAATTAGGTGGATTCATGGAAGCGAACTCTGCAAGTTCCTTGTCTCGTTCTAGCACTTCAAGCTCCGGTTCATCCATGAAAACCCATGCCTCGACTGCTTTGGGACACTACGTGTCCAGCAGACTGCTTTGGGACACTACGTGTCCAGCAGAAGCACAATGTTTGGGCTCAAGCTTCCTGATCCATCCGATAAACCAACCGGGCTCACCCATGCCAACCTCCTCCACCCGAAATCGATCTCGTAGTGACCGAAGTTACACCAACTCGAGAATGCTGCAACTTGATCCGCGCGAGTGAGCGACTCCTACGTTTCCCTAATGGCCGTCCCATTGCGAAATCAATCCGCCATAACCTTCCAAGCCTCTCACGAATTTGCTGTCTATTTTGCTTTTCACTTCTCGAAGCCAGCCAACAAGGCTAGGCAGGCCTTCGTAGTCCTTCTCTTTGAGCGGGCATAAGAGAAGGGGTATTTTAGTAAAAAAAATTAAATATATTTTTATGATCTATTTATTTTTTTACTTATCTTTTCTTTTCCTTTTCCTTTCCTTTTCTTTTCTTTTCTTTTTTTTCTTTCTCCTTTTTTCTTTTTCTCTCTTCCCTCCTGTGGCCATTGCCAACGACCTTCATAGTCCTCAGGCAAGGGCTGCACTCGTCTGGGCTGTGAGGGTTGACCAGACAAGGGCTGTTGACGTGCGTGGCCCTCGCTTGAGTCTAGCGACCTTCGCCGGTGACTGGCAAAGGAAAGAGGGAAATGAAAAAAGAAAAAGAAAAGAAAAAAATAGAAAATGGAAAAAAGGAAAAAAAATTCAAAAAAAGTAAAGGACAAAAATGACCTTCAGCGAGCAAGGTCAGGCCTGTTTTTTAGACTAATAAGCTACTTTAGGCCCTTATTTGAGATAAGGTCCATTTCAGGCCATTATTTGAGAAAACAATGACATTTCAGGCTCTCGTTTGAGACAACACCCACTTCATACCCTTATTTAAGAAAACGATGAAACTTTAGGCCCTTATTTGAGATAATGTCCACTTCAAGCTCTTATTTGAAAAACAATGGCATTTCAGGCCCTTGTTTGAAACAACATCCACTTTAGACCTTATTTGAGAAAACGATAACACTTTAGATCCTTATTTGGAATTTTCCCTAATTGCTAGCCACATGTAGTTCCTCATGGAGTCATCGTGGAAATTCGGGATGGCTCTTCAGTGGAGGTTCACTGCATTGGTAAATGCCACGGGCTTGTCGAGGCTGAAGACCTTGGTCAGTGTGGCCGTCATTGATTTGCCGATCAGAGCCGTGACATCCTCGGCACGAGTTGCGTTTTGCACTAGCGTGTTGATTGCTTTGGCCTTGAGTCTGGCCGTGGCTGATGCGGTGAACACGAGTCTCCTCGTACCAAACCTTGAAAGGGCCATGCCAATATTGATCAAATAAGATGATGTATGCATAATTATACGTCACTTAGTACGCTAAATGCATTTCATCATTGTCATCTTCACAATTTCACGAAAATATATGAAAAGTACCATATGCTTATGGTTGTTTTCAAGTTACTATTAGCAACATCGATGCGCTAATTATTGCTAATTTGCTATGAACAGAGAGAAATATGCTAAGTAAACTATTAGTGGTTTGCAAAATTGAAACATTAAGTGATATGCCAAATCATTATTAGAGTTTAAATATAAACAACCTGTTTAAATAGCCACTTGCTATTGGTCACATCACTTGAGATATCAATATGAGAGAACAAATTAGTAAATTCTAGAACGTCCCCACCTCTGGGAAAATTGTCCAAAAAGTCCTAAATCTATCAATTTAGCCATAAACCTTTTAATTTTGGTAATTGAGTTATAAACCTTTTTACCTTTTGTCAATTAAGTTTATCTAGCTAATTTTGACCGAAAATTGATGACGTGGCATAACCGGTGTTGACATGAATAATTTTTAATAAATATTTAATATTTTATGAATTATTTATTTATTTTTCTTTTTTCTTTTTTCTTTTTTCCCTTTTCTCTTCTTTTCTTTTTCTTTTTCCCTTTTCCCTCTCCTCCGCCGGCCACCGTCTACCTCGTTGATGGCCGATGAGTCATCAACCTCAGGGGAGGGTCACCCTCGCCGTCCTCGGCCTTAGCCCGGGCTATGACTATCAATGGTGATCTAGTTTGGAGCTCGTGGCTGCCATGGCCACTTGAGCTTGAGCTCTGGCTAGGATCTGGAGCTCATCGCCTCATGGCCATGGCTAGTTCGCATATCTGAAGCTCACGACCTTACAGCCATGGCTGTCGATGGTCAGGATTTAGAGCTCATGGCACTCTTGACTCGCGGCCATGGCCAGGATATGGGGCTCGAGATCCTATCCACCACGACAGCCATGGCTGCAAGGCACCATGAGCTCAAGATATGAGACCAAAGCTACAAAATGAGGTCCCCATGGCTCCGGAGTTGCAAATGTAGTGGTCAGAGCTATGATCAACGCTGTTGAGAAGCACTTCCAAGCAGAACCCTCGTTGTCCTTGCGGAGACGGGACTGGATCGCAACCCTAGGAAGCCGAAATCACTCGTCAAGTGAAGGCCCTAAGCATTGCGATCGCCGTTCTCTAGATCGAGCTGAAGCAGTTTGTTGTCGCACTCACAAACGTTGTTGTGCTCGAGGATTTTGGTAATGGCAACGCATCGATGATATGAGTGTTGGCAGAGGAGTCATGGCTGTCGATGATGGACGGGATCTAGAGCTTGTCACCTCATGGCCATCGACGAGGCTTGGTGGTGGCCGGTGGAGGGGAGGGAAAAGGGGAAAAAAAAGAAAAGAAGAGAAACAGGACAAAAAGAAAAGAGGAAAAAAATAATTCTAAAATAATAAAAATTATCCACATCAGTATCGGTTGTGCCATGTAGGACGTCTGGCGTCCACGTCAGTGATTTACGGCCAAAATTAGCCAGGTGGACTTAATTGGCAAAATGTAAAAAGGTTTAGGACTCAATTGAAAAAATTGAAAGGTTTATAACTCAATTGGTAAAAGTGCAATAGATTTAGGACTTTTTGGACAATTCTCCCTAGTACGACACATATAGCTTTAGCCTAAGGTAACTAACTGAGATGGGTGTTCCCGGGGCTGACCACTGGGCCTCCTCCTGGTCGGGCCTAAGGCCCATTTTAAGAGTAGGCTTAAGCTTCGCTTGTTTCACGGAAAATTAATTATTTGGAAAACATTTTCCTAAAAATGCTCGTCTGCATCACTTTAAATAATTAGTCAACTGAAAAAATGATTTCATTATCAACAACAATTTATGTCTAAACATCTCGTTGACGATGAAAATGTTTTTTCTTCAATCATTTTTGGTGAGATATGAACGGCTAGTTTTAGGAAAATGTTTTTAAAAATCATTCATTTTCCACGAAAGAAACGAAGCTTTTAAGTTTTCCGTTCTTGAGAAAAGAATTTTATATAGTAGACAATATGTGTAACCTGTTTGTTACACAATTTACTTCCAACATCACTAATATGAGTAGTTATAGTTTCATGGATCGACTAACTATCCAAATCAACATCGATTGGTGTGAATTGTGTAAAGAAATTACACCGACCAATTAAACCGTAAGGGAATTGTTGAAAGACCCTTGGTAGTCCAAGTGCGCAGATTAATCTAAAGTTTCGAGTTTGATAGTTCTCTTGTCGAATCCGACAACGTCACCAAGTTTCAATAGATTAGGATCCTCCCAAGTTAGGCGGCAACGCCACCTCCTTAATTTACTATTACTGAGAAATTGATAAGTCAACGAATTGGAAAGCTGATTTGGTCCTCCTTTTCTGTTATTTCCGCGTCTCCTTTCCCAATTTTCCTCTTGATTCTTACCACACACGGGCCGCCCTCCCGCCCCCCCGGCCGGGCGTATGCCGTCTAAAAAGAATCGAGTTGTTACCTACGACTGCTTGCGATAATGTCTCATCTTCGCCATCACACAATTCTTGATATGCGCTACGCCACTTTCGAGCCTACAAAACAAACAACTCACGGTGTTTGATCATTGTTTTATCTTTTCCTACGAGAGTTTGTATTAGCCCACCCTCGTCTTTTCCATTTTCATCTTTCAGCTAGCTGCTGCTATAGGAAGATGAAAAAAAGGTGACTCCTATCCACACCGGTTGCCTAAATGTGTGTGCTGTGTGGGAGATAGATGTTAAGGGAAAAATTATAAAAAAAAATCATAAAATTATAAAGAAAACTGTCCACATCAGCAATTTTCACTAGAATTAGCCGAAAAGACTAAATTAGCAACCCCCGCCCCCGCCGGGCGTATGCCGTCTAAAAAGAATCGAGTTGCTACCTACAACTACTTGCGATAATGTCTCGTCTTTGCCATCACACAATTCTTGATATGTGCTACGCCACTTTCGAGCCTACAAAACAAACGACTCACGGTGTTCGATTATTGTTTTATCTTTTCCTACGAAAGTTTGTATTAGCCCACCCTCGTCTTTTCCATTTTCATCTTTCAGCTAGCTGTTGCTATAGGAAGATGAAAAAAAGGTGACCCCTATCCACGCCGGTTGCCTAAATGTGTGTGCTGTGTGGGAGATAGATGTTAAGGGAAAAATTATAAAAAAAATCATAAAATTATAAAGAAAACTGTCCACATCAGTAATTTTCACTAGAATTAGCCGAAAAGACTAAATTAGCAACCCCCCGCCCCCGCTGGGCGTATGCCGTCTAAAAAGAATCGAGTTGCTACCTACGACTACTTGCGATAATGTCTCGTCTTTGCCATCACACAATTCTTGATATGTGCTACGCCACTTTCGAGCCTACAAAACAAACGACTCACGGTGTTCGATCATTGTTTTATCTTTTCCTACGAAAGTTTGTATTAGCCCACCCTCGTCTTTTCCATTTTCATCTTTCAGCTAGCTGCTGCTATAGGAAGATGAAAAAAAGGTGACTCCTATCCACGCCGGTTGCCTAAATGTGTGTGCTGTGTGGGAGATAGATGTTAAGGTAAAAAAATTATAAAAAAAATCATAAAATTATAAAGAAAACTGTCCACATCAGCAATTTTCACTAGAATTAGCCGAAAAGACTAAATTAGCAACCCCCGCCGGGCGTATGCCATCTAAACAGAATCGAGTTGCTACCTATGACTGCTTGCAATAATATCTCATCTTTGCCATCACACAATTCTTGATATGCGCTACGCCACTTTCGAGCCTACAAAACAAACAACTCACGGTGTTCGATCATTGTTTTATCTTTTCCTACGAAAGTTTGTATTAGCCCACCCTCGTCTTTTCCATTTTCATCTTTCAGCTAGCTACTGCTATAGGAAGATGAAAAAAAGGTGACTCCTATCCACGCCGGTTGCCTAAATGTGTGTGCTGCGTGGGAGATAGATGTTAAGGGAAAAATTATAAAAAAAAATCATAAAATTATAAAGAAAACTGTCCACATCAGCAATTTTCACTAGAATTAGTCGAAAAGACTAAATTAGCAACCCCCGCCGGGCGTATGCCATCTAAAAAGAATCGAGTTGCTACCTACGACTGCTTGCAATAATATCTCATCTTTGCCATCACACAATTCTTGATATGCGCTACGCCACTTTCGAGCCTACAAAACAAACAACTCACGGTGTTCGATCATTGTTTTATCTTTTCCTACGAAAGTTTGTATTAGCCCACCCTCGTCTTTTCCATTTTCATCTTTCAGCTAGCTGCTGCTATAGGAAGATGAAAAAAAGGTGACTCCTATCCACGCCGGTTGCCTAAATGTGTGTGCTGCGTGGGAGATAGATGTTAAGGGAAAAATTATAAAAAAAAATCATAAAATTATAAAGAAAACTATCCACATCAGCAATTTTCACTAGAATTAGCCGAAAAGACTAAATTAACAAATCGTTAAAAAGATTTAGGATTAAATTAATGATTATCAAAAAAGTTAGGATTGAATTGGTATAATTGAAATGTATAAAACTAAATTGGTAGATTGCTAAAAGGTTTAGAATTAAATTGGTACAATTAAAAAATTTAGGACCGAATAATAGGTAAGATAAGTATATTCACCTCCACCTATAATTAATGCCCAAAAAAAAAAAAACCAGGCCACTAGCCGATAGCCTTTAACCAGCACAATGATAGGTTTAACCGAGGCCCCGTTGAATATACAAGAACAGGGCAATCAAAGCACGATAGAAAGATAGTTGCTTTTTGTGACACATCGAAATCGAAACGTATCTTTCCATAATTTGAATATAGTTCTATACATAAGCAATTAGCTTATCTCGAGTTTTGCAAAAATATTCCACGCTACTTCTCCTCCGACTAGCGAAATCCGGAGCTCTACTATACTTGCTGAAGAAGCATGATTTGCTACTTTTACTTGGTATAAGTGTTGAAGTGAAGATTTAGGGTGTATTTGATTTGGTGAAAGGGTTTTTTTGGAAAGTGTTTTCCGGACTTTCATCCGTTTAGTTCTTCAAAAATAATTTGGTTAACGGAAAATATTTTCCGATCAACACAAATATCATGTTTTATTTTAGAAAAGTGAATTCTCTTATCTAAGAAGATGAAAACACTTTTCGGCATTACTCATCTTGAATTTGTTAATATTTTTTCTTTTATTTTCTTTTTATTGTTTTCTTTCTAAGAAGGAAAACATTCATGTATTTTCTTTTCTTAATAAAAATAATTTAAAAATGACAAACAATTTGAAATAATTTAAAAAATACAAAAAATTTTGATAATTTTCACCATCAAATTTTCCTCACCAAATAACTGAAAATACTTTCCAAATATTTTTTAGGTTTTCGCCAAACACCGAAAAATAAACTCATTTTCCTGAAAAGTATTTTCTAGAAATTGTATATTTTCCGCGAAATAAATGCACCCTTAGGCTCTGTTTATTTTCCGAAAAACGACTTCCAAGAAAACATTTTTAGGATTTTCCGGCATTCGTTTCATGAAAAATAAACTAGTAATGAAAAATATTTTTAATAAAAAAAAATAAGAGGACAGTGTTTTTGCTTTCTCTTCTTTCACCTCGTTTCAAATAACACATTTTCCTTTTATTTTTATTTTTATTTTTATTTTTATTTTTATTTTTATTTTTTAAAATTGAGTTTTTAATTATTTTTATTTTTTCCTTTTCTTTTTTTTTTGCTTCTTCCTCGGCTGGTCACCGGCCTATGGAGAGCTTGAGTGCCACCGAATTCGGCAAGCCTTGTACCTGATCGTTGGCTGTTGCCATGGTCGGTGATGGGCCAAGGAAGAAGAAAAAAAAGAAAGAAAATGAAAAAAAGAAAAAGAAAATTAATTAAAAAAATTAAAAATTTTGAATGTTTTGGTAATTTTCCCTAGAAAATCAAATCGGATACTGAATGATGAAAAATATTTTTCAGTTCATTTTCAGATCTCAGCTGAACACCAAAAAATATTATCATTTTCCTAGAAAAATATTTTCCAGAAACATTACATTTTCACGAAACGAACGGAGCCTAACTACTTATTAGTAGTAGAGCTTATCTCGAGAAAGACTGAAAGCCCGTGGGCCCTTTGTCAATGTCACATATTGTTTCCGTGAGGCCAACTCACTCGCAGATTGAGTTGTCAAAGCCCACCATAGAAATGCTCTTCCTCGTAATTGGGTCGCTAACCCCTTGAGGCCTTTTCGAAATATCCTTAGTTCAGAAACTCATATCTCACGTTCCCGTTCTACTCGAGAATGAATGAAAGTTTCGTTTGTCGACAAAAAAAAAAAAAGAAGCAATCAGCTAAGTGTGCTTCTTTGTTTGGTTTCTTAAAATAGAACGGTTACCTAAGCGTTAGTTACCAGTCTTTTTTATTTTTAATTTTTTTTTGAGTAAAAAAGTTACCAAAATCAATACAAGCTAATCATTCGATGCACGGGTCCTGTTTGTTTCAGCAGCAGATATAAATTGGCCACGTCACTAAATAAAAGAGTTGGAGTAAGATTTCTTAGTATATGTTAGAAAATCAAACCAAAAAGTTTAAATTGTCATAATCGAAATCACGTAACACAAGAAGTGTACCGTAAATTATGTAGAATGGCAGGACAATTTTCTAGCGAGTGGCTACGTTTTTTTAGGTAAAGGACTCATTAATCGGAAAAATTATCAAAAAAGTTATAAATCTATTATTTTTTTTTTCAATTTATTCTTAAACATTTTAATTATATTAATTGAGTCATAAATATTTTTCACGTTTTATTAATTAGGTCCATCAAGTCAATTTTTGGTGAAAATCACTAATGTGGTCGTCGACTACCCTACATGGCACGGTCAACACTGACGTACATAATTTTTTTAAAAAGTTTTAAAAAAATTGAATTTTCTTTTATATTTTCATTTTTTAAAATTTCTTCTCTTTTTTTCTGATTTTTTTTTTTACTATGGCTTGCGAGGGTTGAGGCGGGGTTCGCAAAGTGGGTGAAATACAAGAAGTTTTATATTACTCTTAATTTCAACCATGTCGGACATTTTGCGCTTCCTCTCCTTTCCAAATCCACGGAGATTATTATAAGATAAACTCGGTGTGAATACTCAATTAATCTAAAAAATGTATCAATTTGCATAAACATTGTTAGTACATGTGTATTACCGAGTTTTATATTATTTTTAATCCCAATAGTGCATTTACGACTCATCCCAATTGCACTGTTTTAACATGTGTCTTTATAGTTTGAGGTAATGCTAGAGTAGTCTATTAGTGCAACAGGCCATTATTTGATTAGGATTACTATCATGAAAAACTCTAAATTGATACACATGTAAAAAATTTATTAAAAATTAATTTTTTTTATCTTCGAAAATCTCAAATTGATACACATGTGACAAATTTACTCCAAAGTAATATTTTGACCACCAAAAACACTAAATTGGTACACTTGTGTCAAATTTACCCTCCGTTAAATTAGATTAATATCACGAAAAATCATAAATTGGTAAACTTGTGACAAACGGATGGGTAAAACTCGAAATTGGTACACCCGTCAATTATCACATGTCATCCAATTTAGTAATTTGACGGTAAAATTTAATAAAAACTAACAGAGGATAAATTTGTCACAATTGTACTAGTTTAGAGTTTTTGATAGTCAAAAATTAGTTTGAGGGTAAATTTAACACATGTGTATCAGTTTCAGGTTTTCCGTGATATCAACCCATTTGATTAACGGGAACTGATAACTCTCAAACAGAAGTTATAAATTTTTGTTCTTGTTCTATTTAATAAATACGATTATTCACATTTTTTATTATTGTTATCAATAAATAGATCAAGCCCCAAACCATAGAGTATTTAGTACAAGTGCCCCACGAGTACAGTAAATGTTGTGAAAAAAAAAGAATGAAAATGTAGGTGATAAATAACGCATCCGTTGGTCCAAATGAATTGCCTTATTCGGACCTACAATAAACAATGGCTGTAATGGTCCTAATGGATATGAATGTAGTAGACGATGATATTTTTTTACTACCAATCACAATTTCCATGGTTGAACGCAGCACTCATACTAGACATTTTATGGTAAAAAATAATTTCATTTCAAACATCAGACCCGCTTTTAAAATATGTCTCTTTATTTGGGACCATATTGTGTATAAACTCCAAATACATCCAATTGTATGTTTCAAGTAGAGTTGATGGAGAAAGAGAATAGTATAATCTTATTGAGTTTGTAGGATCAGCTATTGATTGAAGTGGTCTAAGAGTAGGATGTCGCAAAATTACAGAAAAAGCCTTGAGGCACCTTAATTGATGAAGGGTTTCAATACCGCAAAAATTGTTGGTATATTACAGACCGCTCTACATCCTCCAATTCTTATCGGGTTTCATACACGGACTCAAACTTGAGATATAATTTAACACATGGTAATTACATATCATTAAAGGTCGGTCCCTGTTCTGGTAATGCACAAATTCCTGTCATTGATGAGTGCCGTAAGTCAAGTCAAACAACGAGAGACGAGTAACCTCAATCAACCCACAATTCATTAGAAAACAAAAAAAAATACATCAAATTGGAACATGAAATGACAAATAAGAAGTGCAATTCAAATTGGACACTTGTTCTTTAGAAGAAAAGAAAAAATCAAATTACTTCTAACAAGAAATGACAAAATTATAATTTACTTTTCAACATCGTCTTCAAGGGACTCGGATCAACAGCAGCGAATTCAAGAATCTCTGGGTCTTTCTCCAAGGCCAGAAGCTTATTTTCATCTGAAAGAACCCATGCTTCGATCCCGTTTCCACACTTTGTGTCCGATAAAAACACGTAATTAATGTTTGGAATCTCCATAGGTTTCTTCCCAGGTAAACCAACACTGGTCACCCATGCCGGATTTCCCCAACCAAAATCAATCTCATAAAGCCCGAAATTGCACATACTAGTAAACCCTATATACTCTAGCCTATTATTTTTGTTGTTGTTGTTGCCGCCGCCGCCGCCATCCATGCCACCAGAGATGACCTCCTTAATTTCTACAATGGCCTCGCGCAGCTTCAAGAACCCACCCTTGCCTTGCAGACCCTTCGCCAAGTTGCCGTCAACTCTGGCTGTCGCTTCCCGGAGTTGGCCCACGATGATGGGCAGGTCATTGGACTCGCCCGGGCAAAAGCGTGCGACGGCCAAGAAGAGGTGGTTCCCCACGGCATGGCTGGGGATGGTTGGTGTGGCTCGCCGGCGCAAGTCCACATAGTGGGCCATCAATGTCGACTTAGGTTTGGGGTTGACCGCCGCCATCATGGATTTGCATATTAGGGCGGAGACGGCTTCCACACGACTAGGTTTCTGGACCTGCGGGCTTGTTGCTTTGTCCTTCATTCTGGCTATGGCGGATGTGTCGAACACCAATCTCCTCGCACTAAACCTGAGAGAAATAGTTGGAACGTATCTACCCATTTCGATTTTCATTTATCAAATTCTATAACATAGTACCTGGTCTACATTGATAATAACATCTTATATAAGAAATGAGCCTGGATATATATTAACAAGTTATAATATTATCTTAATGAAATTGGTAACTTTTTCATATGAAAGTCACAATTTTGAGAGATATACCACACTATTTGTGTGTGTGTGTGTGTGTGTGTCTATATATATATATATCTAATATATAACTGTGTCTTTTCCAATTTTCGAAAGTATGTCCTTTGTTTGGAAGGGCACTAAATTTGATTATATTTTGTTTTATCGTACTCTTTTTTCCTTTTTTTTTGAGAAATTATACTTTTGAATACAAGATAATGTACTAACTTCACATGTACAAAATCAACATGGTAATGATTAGGCACCCACGCAATGTGGGTGTTAGAGTCTAGCACATATGACCCAAATAGGTTTTCTTTTTCTTTTTACTGGATATGTCCAAATATTTGTTTCCAGATTACCAATGCGGCGGACAGGTCATCCAACTTTAATTGTTTGTGAAATTAAAATTTATGACAAACTCATACTCTATTGTTCCTCTGCAAGTTAGGGCCCGCTTGGCAAGTTACCAAATAGTAAAAATTTCTGTTCTTTTGTTCTCAAACTGATTCTAGAAACAAAAATACAGAAATCTATTTGTTAAAATTTTTGTGCCTGGGCACAAATTTGCAAAAAATTATTTTCATAATCAGTTTTGGAACAGAATCAAGAAATAAAAAAAAGTAGCTTCTTGATTTTAAGAACAATTTTTCTATTTCTGATTCTTCTTGATTTTCTTCTTCCCTCTTGGTTTGTTGTTCTTCACCTGTCGCCAGTGATCGGCCACAAGCTAGGGCCAGCGAGGGTCCCCCTCGTCGCCTGAGCGAGGGCAACTCGTGGCCGCGACGGCAAAGCCTCACCCAGCCATGGCGAGGCCAACCTCACCGTTGCGATCGGTGAGGCTGGAGGCGAGGGCTGCAACGCCCTCACCAGCCTTGGCCTATGACCAGTTGCGGTGCTGACGACTGGCCATGGCCAAGGAAGGGAAGGAAAAGAAAGAAAAAAAGAGAAAGA
The DNA here is from genome assembly GCA_031216235.1 of Syzygium jambos. Taxonomy (NCBI): domain Eukaryota; kingdom Viridiplantae; phylum Streptophyta; class Magnoliopsida; order Myrtales; family Myrtaceae; genus Syzygium; species Syzygium jambos. Next base: position 14,865,469 of record CM062225.1, on the reverse strand, counting down.
AATATTAAAAAATTCAAAATATTATTAATAAAAAGAAATTTTGTGTAGTTACCAAACGTATTTCTGCTCTTTTTCTATTCTAAAAATATAAATTTTGGGCAGTTACTAAACACCTTCAAATGCTTAGAAATTGTTTTCAGGCACGAAATAAAAAAAAATCATTTATGAGCAGAATCAGTTCCCGGGTACTGAATCGTTGCCATGTGCACCCTTAGTCTCACTAATTCTCTAGAACTTATTCTTAATTTATCATTTATAAAAGATAGGTTAATTAATTAGAAAGGTTATGAAACGACTAGCCCTACCAGCCTCTTTTGTAGCAGGGAGCACACACGCTTGCGAAAGTCATCTCTTCCGGGAATGCTTCATATTGAGGAAACAGCGACGGTGTCGTATTGAAATCCGGCCATACCTCGTCCATGGACTCGGAGGCCCTGGCAGCCCAAGCATTGAGAAAAGTGCTCATGCCAATCCCGTCAGCCACCCCGTGCGCAACCAACGCGCCGACCGCAATCCCACCACAAGCGAAGGCGGTCATTTGGATCATCGCCACTCGAGATCCAGTGGCGACCAGCTTGAAAGTGGCCCCCGGGAGGAAGTCTTGAATGCCTCGGGGGTCCGGCCGGTCGAGGAACCGCGAGAGGCTCGACCGAGCCCTAGCTTCCAAGAAGGGGACCCCTCCGTCGTCGCACTCGATGGAGAGGTGGTCCTTGATCTTCCCCGCAAAGGGGTAGAAGCGGCTGAGGGTTTGGGAGAGCGAGCTCTTCAGGGATCGTGAGATTCGGGACGTGGTGAAGGTTGTGTCACGATGATGGTAGAAAAAAACTAGGGCACTGTACCTTGGATGCATCAATTGATCAAGGAGTGACAGCTTGTGGATTTTCAGGTTGTTTGGGGTTGGGGTGGAGGGCTTGATGAATTCCGTGGACAGCACTTCGATCTCCATCACGTTGAGGTGCAATCATTTTCTGATGTTTTGCTCGGAGGGTTCCTACTTATATTAGCATTACAACTAATCGCAATGGCTATGGATCGGCCAACCCACGTGCCATATGACAAATAGCTTTATTAAAAAGAAGAGATTCATACATGTTGACTGCCCACTTTCAGATACATCGTACCATCCAATCTAATCTCTTCCTGTTTTTTTCTTCTGATAGTTGGAATAATTTGCTCCTAGATAAACCATCTTCTAGACAGTACTATTAATAAATCTTAGCCTTCAGCCACGTTAGACGCATGGAACTTAAACTTTGGTGCTTATAATTTAAAACAAGTAGACTCCTCACAAAGAAAATCGTTAAACAAAGCTAGTCAAATCAGTGGGCGGTCCTCATTAAAGTATGCCAAGTAGGTATCAACTATCTTCCTTTTGTTAGGATAGGTGATATTGACTAAATTTTAATATATGTATCCAATTAGTCAATTTATAATATGTCATGTACAGAGACAAATTGGTACGTGAAAGTTAATCGAACGCTTGAATTCGGAAACTCGTTTGATGCATGTGAACAAAATGACATGTATATCCGTGAAGATTATTAGTCAAGTAAGACGTCTCGAGGGCATCACGTTATGAGGAATAGTAAAAACTGCATATGCATGCTCTCAAGGGGTAAGCAACATGAGAACTCGAGATGCTCACGGGTTGAGCAGAGTCGATGTAATATAATTAATTAAAGAGTCAAACATCGGCACCTTGGGTTCAGCACCAATTCAAAAGTTGAGCACTTTCTATGAACGCTCGCCAGAGGGAAAGATCCCGTTCATATCTACAAATAATCAAATCTGTCTTTCTCTACCTTGAGACAATACATGTGAATAGGTTTTCATCCGTATAATTTTATAAAGGGTTAATATCACGAAAAACCCCCAACTGATACACATGTGATAAATTTATTCAAAATTAATTTTTTGATAATCAAAAACCCAAAATTTGTACATCTATAACAAATTTACTATAAACTAATTTTTTTACCACAAAAAACCCTAAACGGATACATTTGTGATAACTTTACCCTTTATTAAATTGGAGGGAAAAAGCCACCAAAAATCCCAAACTTTGCCACCTGTGACACATTTATCCCGAACTTTTTTTGTGACACCAAAAACCCCAAACTTTGCTTTTTGTGACACATTTACCCCAATGTATTTAGTCCATGAGCATTTTTGCCTTTTTTGCTTTTTCTTTTTTTTTTCCTTTCCGGCAAGGGGGGCCCTCGCCTGGGCGAGCGAGGGCGGCCCTCGCCCGATCTGGCGAGGGCGACCCTCACCTAGGCGAGCGAGGGCGGCCCTCACCTGACTCAGGCGAGGTCGACCCTCGCCCAACGCCGGCGAGGATCGCCCTCGCTCGCCCAAGCGAGGGCGAACCTCGCCCGATGTCGGCGAGGGCCCCCCTCGCCGGAAAGGAAAAAAAAAAAAGAAAAAGCAAAAAAGACAAAAATGCCCATGGACTAAATACATTGGGGTAAATGTGTCACAAAAAGCAAAGTTTGGGATTTTTGGTGTCGCAAAAAAAAGTTCGGGATAAATGTGTCACAGGTGGCAAAGTTTGGGATTTTTGGTGATTTTTTCCCTAAATTGGATTAATATCACGAAAAATCACAAACCAGTACATCTATTTATAGTAAACCCCAAACTGGTATACCCCGTCAATTGCCACGTGTCATCTAACTTAGAAATTTGACGGTAAAATTTAACGGAAACTAATGAAGAGTAAAATTTCACATGTGTATCAGTTTGTGATTTTTTATGGTAAAAAAATTAGTTTAGAGTAAATTTATCAGAGGTGTATCAGTTTGAGGTTTTTCGTGGTATTAACTCTAAAGAGAGCTCGTTAATATTTAAAGGATCTCGATCGTTCTTTTCTTTTCTTATGTTACAATTGTGTCCAAGGAAGAAAGCATAAATGCATAGTTTTATTTTATTTGTCACATTTTTAATATTAAAATTTGGACCATTTTATCTTACAATAACCTTTATAAAAATATTTCCAATCTCAAAAAAATTGTTTCTATAAATATTTATACATCTTCTTTGTATGTGTATTGTTATCAGTATCTTCTTAGATGAAGCTTAGGTACTCTTGGTACATCATACAATAGGTTACCTTAACCTGGAAAAAAACAAGTTGCCTTCTTTTTCTAATATGCTAGCAAATGGATATGCGCATTTCGTGTATATGAAAAATGGGGGGAAAATCACCTTATTAAGAAAATTTGGAATCATTAAATAATGGGTTCACAAAGATTCACAATTCAAAGATATTGTACAAGTCTATACGAGAAGAGAAATATCGCAAGTTTTTGAAATATTTTTTAGGAAAGTTGTTTTATGATAAAAAGAATTGTTCAAGTCTTAGAAATGATATACCTGCGAGATAAATTCTTAATTTACGCATTTGTTCATGAATAGAATATTTGTAAAATAGATAATTAAGGATATCGGGGGAAAAAACAATTAATTGAGATCCGTAGGAGGTTTTCTTTAATTTATATAATAGTATAAATGTTTCTTTTAAAACTACTTTTTGTGACAAGTGGCAACAATTTCCAATTGCATATTTCAATTGTTGACACCTAAAATTTCACCAATAAGTCTCTTATCCTATTACGTGACACCAATCTGCTACCACCAAGCGCCAAATAAAAAAGCTTACATAATTAAAAGGAAGAAAGAAAAAAAAAGGATGAAAATCTTAAAAATAAAAAATAAAAAAGGAAAAAAAGGATAACAACTAAAAAGAGATAAATGTTTTATTAAAAAGAAAAAGGAAAAATCATCGGACTTTTTAACTTCGTGGTGAATAGCACATTCCGATATCTACATTATATGTGGCCATTTACCAAACTTATGATAGGATTTTTCACAATCCGAAGAACAATTATGAAGATTTCTAATCCCATCTTATCCTATCTTACCTCAATCCGTGTCCAGATAACCAAACGCAGCCTTAGAAATTAGTGATATCATCACGATTGGTCATGAAATTACTATATGCATCTGCAGTTATCATGAAAATGTTAGTGCCAAATATGATTTTGGAATCATCAAAATAACATAGGGATGCTTTCCTGACACAAAGTCAAGATATAATTTAACTTATAGTAATTACATATAACTGAAGGTCGGTCTAAGTTGTTGTAATGTTCAAATTCCCATTATCGATGAGTATCGAAAGTCAAGTCAAACGGCGCGCTGAGCTCGAGACAAGTAACCTCGACCAACCCACAAATCGTTAAAAAACAAAACACTATGCATCAAATTGGAACATGAAATGATAAATAAGAATAGTAATTCAAATTGGACACTCGTGCTTTAGAAAACAATAAAAAAATCCAAATTAATTCTGACAAGAAATGACGAATTATAAATTACTTTTCAACAGCATCTTCAAGGGACTTGGATCAACAACAGCGAATTCAAGAATCTCTGTGCCTTTCTCCAACGCTAGAAGCTTATTTTCATCTGAAAGGACCCATGCTTCGATCCCGTTTCCACACTTGGTGTCCAATAAAAACACGTAATTAATGTTTGGAATCTCCATAGGTTTCTTCCCAGGTAAACCAACACTGGTCCCCCATGCCGGATTTCTCCAACCAAAATCAATCTCATAAAGCCGGAAATTGCACATACTACTAAACCCTATATACTCCAGCCTATTGTTATTGTTGTTGTTGTTGTTATTACCATTCATGCCTCCAGAGATGACCTCCTTAATTGCTACAACGGCCTCTCACAGCTTCGAGAACCCAACCTCGCCTTGCAGGCCCTTTGCCAAGTCGTTGCCGACTCTGGCTGTCGCTTCCCGGAGCTGGTCTGCAATGATGGGTAGGTCATTGGACTCGGCCGGACAAAAGCGTGCGACAGCCAAGAAGAGGTGGTTCCCCACGGGATAGCTGGGGATGGTTGGCGTGGCTCGCCAGCGCAAGTCCGCGTAGTGGGCCATGAACATCGAGTTAGGTTTGGGGTTGACCGATGCCATCATGGATTTGCATATTAGGGCTAGACCTGTCAAATGGGTGGGTCGGGTTGGGTTTGGGTCGGGTCATAAATGGTTCGACTCAAATTGACCCATTAACCCGTTTATGACCCATTTATACGCAATGCAATTTTGTTGACCCATACCTGACCCGACCCATACCCAACCCATACCCGATTAGATCCATATTGCTAAAATACTTCCATATTTAATTAAATATAGGAAAATTCATACCCAAGCTGAAATGAGAGTGCAGAATGAGTAAATGCAAGATTGAGTGAGGGTGAGAGAAATGCGTTGAGTTTAAATCAGTTGTAAACTCATTTATGACCCATTTGCGACCCATTTACGACCCATTTAACACTAATATAAGACTTCTACCCATTTATGACCAATTTACTAAATATAACTAACCCCTTTATGATCCATTTACTAATAAATGGGTTAAGAAATGGGTTTATGACCCATTTTGACAGGTCTGATTAGGGCAGAGATGGCTTCCACACGGCTCGGGTTCTAGACTCGCGGGCTTGCTGCTTTTTGTACTTCATCCTAGCTATGGCGGATGAGTCGAACACCAATCTCCTCGCACTACACCTGAGAGAAGTGGTAGGAACGTGTCAACGCATTAAAAGAAAAATAATGCATTCCCATTTTCGTTTATCGAATTCTTTGACATAGTACCCGGTTCACATTGATAATAACATCTTATATAAGAAATGAGCCGGAATATGTATTAACTAGTAATAATATCTTAATGAAATTGGTAACTTTCTCATATGAAAATCACAATTTAGAGAGATATACCTCAGCATTTGTATATATATAAATCTAATGTATAACTGTGTCTTTTCCCACTTTCGAAAGTATGCCCTTTGTTTGGAAGGGCACTAAATTTGATTATATTTCGTTTTATCGTACTATTTTTTTTTTTTGAGAAATTATAATTTTTGATACAAGAAAATGTACTAACTTCAAATGTACAAAATCAACGTAGTAATGATTAGGTACCCACGTCACGTGTGTGTAAGAGTATAGCGCATATGACCCGAATCGGTTTTTTTTTACTAGATACGTCCATAAATTTATTTCCAGATTACCAATGCAACAGACAGCTCATCCAACTTTATTTGTTTATGAAATTAAAATTTATGAGAAGCTCATACTCTATTTGTTCCTCTGTGAGTTTGTCTCACTAATTGTCTAGAACTTCCTCTTAGTTTTTCACTTGTAAAAGATAAATTGATTAATTAGAAAGGTAATGAAACGACTAGCCCTACCAGCCTCTTTGGTAGCATGGAGCGCACACGCTTGCGAACGTCATCTCTTCCGGGAATGCTTCGTATCAAGGAAACAGTGACCGCGTCGTCTCGAAATCCGGCCATACATCGTTCGTGGACTCGTGGGCCCTGGCAGCCCAACCTTTGAGAAAAGTACTCATGCCAGCTCCATCGGCGACCACACGTGCAACCAACGTGCCGACCGCGATCCCACCACAAGCGAAGGCGGTCATTTGGATCATCGCCATGCAAGATCCGGTATCAACTAGCTTGAAAGTAGCCCCTGGAAGGAAGTCTTGAATGCCCCAGGGGTCCGGCCAGTCGAGGAACCGTGAGAGGTTCGATCGAGCCCTATCTTCTAAGAAGGGGACCCCTCCGTTGTCACACTTGATGGAGAGGCGGTCCTCGATCTTCCCCGCAAAGGGGTAGAAGAGGGTGAGGGTTTGGGAGAGCGAGCTCCTTAGGGCTCGAGAGATTTGGGATGTGGTGAGGGTTGTGTCAAGACGTTGGTACAAAAAAACTAGGGCACTGTACCTAGAATGCATCAATTGATCAAGGAGTGATAGCTTGTGGATTTTCAGGTTGTTTGGGGTTGTGGTGGAGGGTTTGATGAATTCTGTGGATATCACTTCGATCTCCATCACTTTGTGGTGCAATTATCTTCTGATGTTTTCCAGGAGGGTTCCTACTTATATTAGCATATGTTGGAATATCAAAATCTCACGGCATTGAACTTAAGGCTATAGATCGGGCAAGCCACATGCTACCTTGACAAATTGTCCGTTAAACCTAAAATTAAGAATGGCAAGTTTTCGAGTTGGAATGGCGATGTTATAAAGAAAAGATTCTTACATGCTTCTTTTTTTTTTTGGTCTAAGGAAATTTCCATTAATTACCAAAATGATACATGAAAGGGTTCATAGGAAATCTTGAAAATTACCACAACAGAGCAAACCCATAAATCTGCGAAACAAACAAAAATCTAAAAATCAAGGTATATCATTGGAGCATAGTCGTTCAAGGTAAACATATGCTCATCCTACAAGAACAAATTTGTGACTACATTTAAACAAAATGATCAGGGCCAATCACCGAATCATACATCATCATTAGTGATGAGTACACATCGGGATCTTCATCTGTAATTATGGCTTGCCTTTTGGTGGTGTGTGCATAGATTCGATGTCCCCGGCACCATCACCGCACGAAGACAACAAAAGCATGTTAAACAAGTTTTGATGTAACACCTATAAGAGCGAACTCTTTAGCAAGTGCGAGATGCCGGGGCTTTTAATAAAAACATGTTGAACAAGCTTTGATCTAATGCCTGTGCGAGCAAACTCTTTAGCAAGTGCGAGACGCCGGAGCTTCTAATAAAAACATGGTGAAAGAGCACAGATCTGACACCATAAATGCTGTGAGCACCATTGAAACTTGAGGCGATGTATTTCTTCATTAAAACTCCCCAGTCTAAAATTAGATATGGGATATCGGGAGAGCAGAGCTACCAAATCTAGATATAGATTGGGAGAGTAGAGTAAGAAACAAAAGAAAATAAATGGAAAAGCAACCAAAGATATATCATCCCATCCGATCTCTTTATGTTTTTTTTCTTTTTTTCTTGTGATCGGTGTAATAATTCGCGTTTAAAGTTACCAATGTTCTAGACAGCGGTAGTAATAAATCTCTGCCTTCGAGGTAGTCAAACGTGTGTAACTTCACGTTGGTGCTAATAGTTTAAAGCAAGTAGACTCCTAACAAAGAACATCGTTAAAGAAAGCCAGTCATATCTGGTCACGGTTCTAATCAAAGTATGCCAAATGGGTACTAGGTACCAACTAACTTCTTTTTGTTTGGATCAGTGATATCGACTAAATTCTAATACATAAATCTAATTAGTCAATTCATAATTTGTTATGTGCATAGACAGATTGATCTGGCAAAGGTAATTGAACGCTTGAATTCGAAATTTATATGATGCATGTGAATAATCGAATCTTTCTTTGTCTACCTTGAGACAAGTCATGTAAATATGATATAGCCTGTATAATTTTATAGATTAAAGACAGCTTGTTAATTTTTAAAGAATCATGAACGTTCATTTCGTTTTGCAAATAACTATATCTTATAGGGCTAAGTGCATTCAAAGTCCTAAAACTTGTCACGAAAGTGCAATTGACTCCTAAAACTTTCAAAAAGTACAAACAAGTTCTAAAACTTATCACGAAAGTGCACTTGAGTCCTAAAATTTAAAAAAAGTACAAACAAGTCCTAAAACTTGTCACAAAAGTATAAATAAGTTCTAAAACTTGTCAAATTGGTTAATTAAGTCCTTCCATTAATTGTACTTTTTGAAAGTTTTACGAAGTTTTAGGATTTATTTGCACCGTCGTGATAAGTTTTAGGACTTATATATACTTTGAAAGTTTTAGAACTTAAGTGCACTTTTGTGATAAGTTTTAGGACTTATTTGCACTTTTTGAAATTTTTAGAACTCAATTACACTTTCGTGACAAATTTTAGGACTTTCAGTGCACTTATCCCTATCTTATATTATAAGTACTGTGTCCATGGATGAAAGCGTAATTCATAGTTTATTTTATTCATCACATTTTTTTAATATTAAAATTTGGACCTTTTTATCTTACAATAACCTTTCTAAAAATATTTCCAATCTAAAAAAAAACAATTCTATAAATATTTATACATCTTCTTTGTATGTGCATTGTTATCAGTATTTTCCTAGATGAGGCTAAAGTACTCTTGGTGCATCATACAATAGGTTACCTTAACCTGCAAAAAAACAAGACTATGTCTCGTAACCACGGGTACAATTGGCATGTCAGTTACCAGATATTGTGCCAAGCACAGGCCAACCAACAGGAACCTAAGTTCCCCACTCATCACCCCAGGCGCGGATAGCTAACTATATTACCTCAATAGAAGTTCATGTGGAGCCTACCTTTCCAATTTGAGGGCTACTAAGTTCTCTCACTATATTTGTCTTCCCAAAAAAGGACTACGGAGAGAACTTACCAGGAGATTAGTCCACCACACTGGGGAGCTCTTTCCTTGTCTCCCCTCAAGCATTTTAAAGACCTGCTCAGGTCCAATTTTCTTTTCTAATATACTAGCAAATGAGTACGCATGTCCTTCCACTTTCCAAGACACTCTGTCCATTCGCTATCACTCTCACCTCACATCTCCATCTCTCTCTCTCTCTCCTTTATTATAGTTTGACATCTCTCTACCCAAGCCCAAGCCTGATAAAATATTTAAATATTAAATCACATCTTCTTTTAATAATTAAAATTTTTAGGACGATTAGCAGTAGTCCCATCAAATATCAAATGGTATCGGAGTTGTTGGAGGTTTTGATTTCAAATTTTTCAATACCTCATTTACCTCCCCAATTACATAAGTCTACGCTTAGTACTGGATAAAAAGACTAGACTAAGCGTGAAGGGGAGTGATAAAATATTCAAATATTAAACTACATTTTCATTTAATAGTTTAAATTTTTAGAATAGTTAGTAGTGATCCTACCAAATTACAAAAAAGCAAAGCCTAAATCCAATTCCAACTCTGACTCCTACGACAACAACTTCATCTTCAACACGTCCCAAAAGCTCTTCATCTCCTGCATAGTTCGTGGCAAGGACGACCAGTTGAAGCTCCAGTATTACCTTCCGCTGCATCTCATCCACACTCTTGCCAACATCGACAGCAAGGAGAGGAGGGCAAAGAAGAAGGATAAGGGGAAGGGGAGGTGATTGCCTCCGGGGAGCCCAAGCACTCCAAGGCCACCCGTCGATTCTACAACGTGAATTTCAAGAAAACTCATAGCCCCTCAACATGATTCTCTCTATTGTCGGGGGTTGGTTCACACTAATAGGTTTTATGAATTAATTGCACTATTTTGAAAGTTTTAGGATTCAATTGTGAAGTGGCTAGAATAATCACCTAGAGAGGTTGAATATGTAATATTTAAGAACTTGACAAACAAATATGGGATTAAAAGTCTCAAGTGTGTATAAATGTGACAGTGAAGAAACAGAATGCCGATATGACCCAATTCTAATAATATCTAGGAGTGCAAAAATGAATATGATTAAGGATAGAGAACAGTTCACTCAAAAATCATATCGGTTTGGTTTAGTTCAATCGTACATCCACTCTCTCTGCTAACAGCCTATTGATTATATTCTACTAGACAATCGTTGAGAAGTTACCATTTTAAGGTGTTGCTTCTACTCAAGCAATTCTTCTCGAATTAGGTGATGCTTATGTTCAAGTAGATAGAACTTCCTATTACACACCTGAGCACAAATTTTCACATTGCCAACACTTCTCAAAGATTGCACATTTAAAGCGCTCAGAAGACAATTAAAAGGATGTGAAACTTTCTCGAAAAATGGAATTTTTAATTCTCGATCTATCTTTCTCTTTGGCGCCTTAGTCTTCATTTGCACCCCAGCATCCAAACTTTCCGGGACAATCTTCAAGAGGATCAATCTCCAATCTAACCGTTGGACAAGTATCGAGAAGATTAGGTAGCCATTGAGATCAATCAATCAGAATCCCCTTAGATTTGGTCGCCAATGTTGATATCCTTGCCGTATCCTAATAATATTCAAGTGAAAGATACACTTGGTTTCTTGGATATATTCAACTGTTTTGTTAGAGATACTTTAATTATGATACTAATGTAGATTCCGTAGACCCAACACTTTTTTTTTTGGTCGAAACAAAATTTTATTGAAATCGAAAGTCTCAACTTCCATGGCCCACTACAGGGGCATCAAAACAGAGTAAATCCCAAAGGAGATGGGGAGGTTGGGCTACCCAATTAGAAGGTAGAACATTCAATCTATGAGCTTTACTAATCCAGTCAGCTACTCTATTAGACTCTCTAGTGCAGTGGGCTAAAGTGATATTCTTGAATTGGCCCATGACTCGCCTGACTTCTAAGATAAGTGCGTCTACTTCCCAAACTCCATGATCTAAACTATTCATTGAGTTAACTAAAGTCAAACAGTCAGACTCTAGTACAATCTCTTCGTCTCTTTTCACTTCGAGGAGAGAGAGAGCTGCAAGCAGCCCTAGGGTTTCGACGTGTATTGCAGACGATACCGGGGCCAGATCCGCTACTCCATCCACCAAAATTCCAGTCGCGTCTCGGACGACACAGGCGAAAGCTCCTACATTCGACCCCTCGACGAAGGATCCGTCAACATTTGCCTTTAAAGTTCCGATCTTTGGAGGCGTCCAGCGTCGAGGTAGGGCTTCTTCTCCTGCTATGGGTTCCTTTTCTTTGCCATTCCATTTCCACCAATTACTGAGCATATTTTGTGCTGATTCCACGAGAAATTCTGGATTTGGGCGTCGGTTCCGAAAAATGAAGTCGTTTCTTGCCCTCCATATAAACCAGAGGACTCCTGCAACAATCTCGAAGGACGGTTTGTTTTCAACTCTGTCTCTGAATTTCAGTAACCACTCTTCAATTCTTGACAAGCCTACTTGCGAGATTTTAATTTTTAATACAGGATTCGCCCAGATCTGTGAGGTCCAGGGGCAAAGCAAAAACAAATGCTCTATCGTCTCAGGTTCAGATTTGCAAAATGGGCATAAATCTTCAGGTAATATATTCCTTCTACATAAATTCGCCTTGGTTGAGATTGCATTTTGACATAAACTCCACAAAAGGATTCTGACTTTTGGGGGGGTTTTCATATGCCAAATTCTATTCCACAACTCCCGGGGTGGCTGAACTGAAACGATGTTGATGAACGCTCTCCTGTATTCTGCAAAACAACTTGTCGATCCTTGTTATAGGCACTCTTAACTGTGAAATGACCATTTTCTGAACCTGTCCACACCAACTTGTCTCGTGTGTCTTGGCTTTTCAAAGGAGTTGCTAGAATTTCGCTAACAATTTGTTCATCAAACAGTCTACGAAGAGATTGTTCATCCCATTTATCTTCCTCTTTTAGAATCAGTTCAGAAACTCGTGTGGGTTCACCACAATTCGCGGGTCCGCCAATGATTCCTCTCTTAAGCCATTTGTCTTCTCTTATATTAATACTCTCTCCATTACCCACTGACCACATTACTGAAGGTGAAATAGTTTCTCTGCCCAATAGGATGCTTCGCCAACCCCAAGAGGGTCGGGATCCGTTTTCAGCATTCCAAAATGAGCCATGAGGGAAGTAGATTCCTTTTAGAATCTTACACCATAAAGAAGATGTATTCTGTGAAAGTCTCCATGCTTGTTTACCAAGCATAGCTCTATTGTAGGATGTAAGATCTCTAAATCCCATTCCTCCTGAGTCTTTTCGTTGTTTCAGTAATTCCCATTTTCTCCAGTGTAGTCCTGTTTTTGATTGACTATTTTTCCACCAAAATGAAGCTATTCGCCTTTTAATGGCTTGACAAATCGATATTGGGATTTTAAAAATAGACATGGCATATTGAGGCAACGCTTGAACCACTGTCTTGAGTAGGATTTCTTTGCCAGCTTTGGAAATCAAGTTTTCTTTCCACCCCTCTAATTTCATGTTGACTCAGGCTAATATCCATGAAAACATTTGCTTCTTCGAAGCCCCCCATTCTGATGGTATTCCCAGGTACTTCCCAGTCTGTTCAACTTCCGAGACTCTCAATTCGTTTGCCATATTCCTTCTCAAATTTTATGGACATCCCTTGCAGAACGATATGCTGCATTTGTTCAAATTAATGGCTTGCTCGGTAGCATAACAGTACTGATTCAAAATTAAAGCCAGATCCTGACACTCACTTATCTTACCGTCCAAGAAGAAAATGGAATCATCCGCAAATAACAAGTGTGAGAGGATTGGACAATGCATGTTTAATCTTATTCCAGTGATAGTTCCCTCCTCTACTACTGATTTAATGAGACATGACATTGTGTTAGCCATCAGTATAAATAGATAAGGAGAAAGAGGGTCACCTTGTCGAAGTCCTCTTGAGGGCTGGAAGAAGGGTAAAGGCTCTCCGTTGAATTTCACACTGAATGAAACAGTCCGAACACAGGTCATTATCCTGTTTACCCAAATCTCGCTGAACCCCATCTTCAGCATACACGACTCTAAGAAATCCCATTCTATCATGTCATATGCCTTCTTCATATCAAGTTTCAACACTGCTTGAAATTTCTTCTTACGATTACGTATTCTCAATTGATGAAAGACCTCCTGCACTATTAGAATATTATCCTAAATTTGCCTTCCTTCCACAAAAGCGCTTTGCTCACCATCTATAATTTCTGGAAGCCACGGTTTCAACCTGTTGGCTAAGACCTTTGAAAAGATCTTATACACAAAATTACACAAACTGATAGGTCGAAACTGATCCAAACTCTCAGGGTTAGGCACTTTTGGAATCAATGAGATATATGTCTTATTTATCTCCGGATCGAAATTTCCCGTCTCAAAGAAATTTCTTATTGTTTGGACAACTCCCATCTTGATATCCTCCCAGTAATGTTGGTAGAATTGACCATTTAGACCATCCGGACCTGGTGATTTCAAGGATCCCAATTGAAATACTGCCCTTTTCACTTCTTCTAATGTTACTTCAATATTCAGCTTTTGGTTCATTTCATCCGATACAAGAATAGGGCACTGTTGTATAACTGGATCAAAATTGCGGGTCCCCACTGTGCTATATAATTCTTTGAAATAATCAGCTGTCATCTTTTTTAATTCCTCAGGTTCCCGAGTCCAGCTATTTTCTGGCTTTTTCAATGCTGAAATTCTATTTCTTTGTCTCCTTTGTATAGTAGTGGCATGAAAATACTCTGTGTTCTTGTCGCCCCATTTCAGCCAACTAATTCTTGAACGCAACCCCCAATACATCTCCTCCTGCCTCCAGCATTGTTCGATTTGGTCAGTTATCTGCTTCACTCCATCTCTCTCAAAGTTTATACTTTGTGTATTCATCAAAAGCTGGAGCTCCCCTTTTAAAGCTGTAATTTTCTTTTTATTATTAGAGAACGTCCTCTTGCTCCACTTGTCCAACTCCTTTGTTAAAACTTTCAACTTTCTTGCTAAGCTCAAGTCAGCACAGGTTGTAGAATTCCAAACTTTTTTTACTATACTGCCACACTCTTCATGTTCTAGCCAGAAAGCTTCAAACTTAAACAGCTTTACTCTCTTCGCTGGTTCTGCTGAAAATGACAATAGAATGGGGCTATGATCTGACCCAATAGCTGGTAGTGCAAAGGCTTCTGCTTTTGGATACAAAAATCTCCATTCCATATTGCAAGTTACCCGATCCAGCCTCTCTTTAACATATTCATCTCCTTCACGATTATTCGCCCAAGTGAAAGCACATCCCTTGCTCTCTAAATCCAATAAGTGGCAGTCATTTAGAAACTCTCTGAAAGCATTCAACCTATACTTCTCAGCCCTTCTCTTTCCCACCTTCTCCCAGTGATACATAATTTCATTGAAATCGCCAAGACAAACCCATGGTAGTTGGTTCTGCAAGTTTATGCTTCGAATTTTCTCCCATAAAGCCAACCTTGCCTGAAATGTAGCTGGAGCATGGAGAAAAGTCAACCTACTCTTCTGTCCTCTCTCAGGATCCTCATAAATGACATCAATAAACTCCGCAGCAGCTGACTCAACCTTTATATTTGTTCCATCATGCCAAAAGAGAGCCAACCCTCCTGCAATTCCTTTCGGATTCACCACAAAACAGTGCTGAAACTTCAATCTCCACTTTAGTCTTTGGATTACCATCTCCTGGTTTTTAGTCTCCATTAAGAATACCAGGTTGGGCCTTTCTTGAGCCGTAATGGCTCTCAATTCCTGGACTGTCAAGGGTGTGCCCAACCCTTGACAGTTCCAACATATAAGCTTCATTTGTCATCCGGTGGCTTATTAGGGCTAGCCACCAAAGCCCATATTCCTGAATCAGTCACCATCTGGATTGGAGTATCCAAGAGTGAATTCTCATCCCACACCTGCATTGTTTTGACCTGCTGTTCATAAGGAGAGTATCTTCTACCTTGTTTTTTAATCATCACGGTTGTCTGTCTTTGTTTTTTCTGTGCTTGTTCCTCAACACCATGTGGTGAAGGGATCTCTAAAGGCAATATAAGAGCCAGTGAATTGGAAGGTAACTCCTCCATTCTCGGTTCAACTTCAACTTCTGCTATTTTCCTCTTTCCTCTGTCTTCTTGTGGGGCTTCTTGTTGCACTTGGGAGCTACTTGGTTCCTGCACAATTGCAGTTAATTGTCTAGGATTTGTTGGATTGTCAGGCACCAGCTCTTCCATCTCCTCCTCCTCAGTGTTCTCTCCATAAAAAGCCTCCCAAAATGGACTATAGGCATTTGCTTCTGCTTTTAGCCAAGAACCACACAAAATAGACTCATTAGTAGAAAAGAAAGCCTCATCATAAGGCACCACCTCACAGTGTTTTGCATAATGTCCAATTCTCCCGCACGAATAGCAAAAGTGAGGGAGTCGCTCATATCTGAAATCCACCCAATGCTCCTTTCCCCTAAAGCTAGAAGTCATCCCAGATATTAAAGGCATGGACAGCTTCAAAGTTACCCTTGCTTTTCCAATTATAATTGACGCAATGCCTCTTGTTTCAATTTTAACTTCCGAGACAATTCCAACGGATTCAGTCATTTTTCTAATAGCCTCTTCTGTCCTTCCTTCTAGAGGCAACCCATGAATTTGCATCCAAAAATCACAAGAGTCAAAAGCAATACACTGAGGAGGTGTACTCGGCTCCCAAGGCTTGAGGACCAGGAGATGACTCGAAAAGGACCATGGGCCAGACTTTAAAATCCTGGTTTTCTCTTCACATTAAGGTTACCATACAACCGACCAAATAAGGTACATTCACATTCTTTTAGTCTATTCTCTGAAATCACATCATCCAAATATACTTTCTTCATGTTCGGCCATAAATGCCCTAATCTTCTACAAAGGGCAGCCATACGCCTCTGTGCTTGATTTTCAGTTCCCATAATGTATTTTACTCACAGCATTAACATCGAAATTTACTTACAGAAATACCAGAGGAAGCTCTTGCCGAAATATTTCTTCTAAAATATACTTACCCAAATGGAGAATCCTTTACCAACTGGCCAGAGATCTTCGACCCGGTAATATTTCAAGTAGCATCCATTCATGGCTGGAACATTTCAACAATACCGAGAACAATCTATTCTCTGCACTCCTTGAGTGATGCTGTCATGTGTATTTGTGGAAATCTGTTGTGGTTGAAGGATGTATATGTGGAAATTTGTAGTGATCGGGGGTGGGATATAGTTTAGGGTTAGGGAAAGAGATAAAGGGTTGATGGAAAGCTTACCCACAAGGAATAGGGCAAACCGATTGCTCCATTTCTGTGAGTAGAAAACGCTAGGGTTTAGTTTAGGGTTTTGATGATGTAAGGGAAGCTACCTAGACGGTAGAGAAAAGCTCTTCATGAGAGAGAGGGAGAGTGGAAGTTGCAGATAGGAAGTTTTAGACCCAACACTTTGATGTATCCAATATTAAGTGCGCTCCACATAGATTCTTCAAATCAAACAAAATCTTTTTACCAATTATATCAAAGTTCTTCAATGCGGATACAACCTGGAATACAAACACTATTGTATTTATCAAGATCGACATAAATTGTGGATAGTTTTGTCAATTTAAAAATGTAATATGAGGTTTTTTCAATAATTGCACTTTTGTAATAAGTTTTAGAATAACTGATTCTAAAATAATCTAAGAAAACTTGTAGTGCAATCAATATTGTTTTCATACTCTTACAGGGCATTAGATGACACAACTTGCCATTATAAATTATTCCTACTTTACGCCATAACTGCACTTTGATCGAGTCAGATAAACTGCGCACTATATCATCTTTAAAAAAGCACTTAATGTGGAACCCCTAAATCCACCACCTCTATCCCTCAAAAATAAAAATCTTGACATTCTTTCTTAACAAAGATTCTAAGACTTACCTCATTCTTCTTGACCTTATAGAGCTTTCTGGGGGACCAGCAATCCTAGAACGAGAGAATTGATGAGAGCATTGTAAATATTGAATGAAGAAAAGTGATTACCGTCTGTTGAGTACCTCAGGTTTAAGTTGTTTTGAGATAATTAATATTTTTCATGTTTAATGTGAATATATGATTAGAAAATACACATGTAACTTTTATTTTTTCCATCATTTAAACTTAGCAAATTGAAGGCTATCATCAACATGCAAAATAAATCGAAAGTTAAGAGATGACATTTAGAATGATTCGGGGACCATGCAAAACAAATTGAAAGTTAGGAGATGACATTGCATGTTGACTCAAATATCAGGACTATTAGGGTGCATTTGTTTCCATAAAAACTTCTTGATAAAGGAAAATACTTTTCATGAAAATTATTTTCAAGGAAAATGGTCGATTTTCATTTGTTTTGTGGTTAAAGGAAAGTGATTCCTTTTTATTATAAGGGGAAGTCGTTTTCTCCCAACTAAACTTCTTGTTTTTTAGTTCATGGAAAACATTTTCTGTGTATTGATTAATTTTTAATTGTCCCAATACCTGAAAGTCAAAAAATAATTTCCGTAAAACAGTTTTCCCTCCCTTAGTGTCATTTTTCCTTCTACTTATAGAAGTCTTTTTAATGAACACAATTTAAGAATATTGATCATGAATCCAACAAAAAGCTGAGTATTCACATCTTCTTCGATATTTAAACCCATAATTTTTCCCTTTACTTTAAGTTATGCAGGGGGTTAAAAATACTCGAAACAGCCCAAACCGAACCGAACCAAAAATTTGGGTCTCATTTGGTTCAGGTAAATAGAAAATGAACCCTAAAACGATAAAGAATTTACGGTTCCCTCTCCCTTAACAATCAGCACCGCCACCATCCCCTCACCTTCACCAGCAAGTTCGCCTCCGTCACCCTCTCCGCCATCGTCCACCAGACCTCCATCGGCGGCGCCACCTCTAGATCTATCCGAACAGCTCACCACCAATTCTGTAGAGCCGTCGTTCCTGGTCATTTAGCTTTTCATGGCAGTCCAGATTTGGATGCGTCCATGGACGTCAAGATCTCAATTTACTCGACTCTGTTTCTTTCCTCCGTCAATCTCGATACATGGATCCATGGCTCTGTTTTACTGGTTTCAAGTTCTGTAAATTACTGTGACGAGTGAAATTTTAAGGACTCGAACTCTCTGGATTGGCATATTTAGTCTCTCTCTCTTTCTCCATTTGTTGAATGCAATGATGCTTGCCTCACACAAGGAATCTGAACTGGCAATTTTTTTGTTTTCAGTTTGTTGTAGCTCTGTGACGGGATGTAAAGGGACGAAGATGAAGGGAGGAAAGGCAAAAAAAGAAGAAGGTCGTGAAGTAGAAACCCGACCCGACTTGAACCGTCATTTCAGTTCAGGTTCTGTATACTTCGGGTCATAAAAATTATATATGGTTCGAGTCCAAGGTTGTTCAGTATCAATAAAACCCGAACCGAATTGACCTGTTAACACCCTATCTGTATATATTTTAGCACGAGAGCATTATTTATAGCAGGGTCTTTCACTCAAAAATATGTCGCGTGTCTTTACCGGTAGAAAGGAGTGGTTTGAAGTGAAGCAATTCTCAAATTGAAGTGGTCATATGACTTTTCAAAAATCTTAATTTAGAGAATGACATTCATGTACAAATTTTTTGCTTTGGCGAGTAGAATCCTTCTATAAACATATCCATATTCTTCATTCTGAAATCGCTTGTGAGAGTCCTAAATAGGGACAAGCGCTCTTTGTTCCATCAGTCCCTAATTGGTGGGTTACTCATCTGGAAATTGACTCACATACAATTTCAAAACACATAACAAAAAATAAAAAGAAAAAGAAAACCAGAAATTAGCCCAACCCCATCTCTCTCTTCCTCTTTTTGCTTGTTCAACCATGGCCTCCGCACCTCCACAACCCTCCACCTTGCCATCGCATCCGCACCGTCCCCGGCGCTCAACTCGTAGCATCCACTGGCGTATCCACCATGGTTCCCATCCACCACGAAGTGAATTGTCGACCATCGCTAAGGAAAGCCCGGCTTTCCCTAGCACGAAGATCGTCAACCGTGGCGGGCTGTGCGCCAGCGACCGCAGATTGAGGCTGATCTGTGGGTGCCAACCTTGGTCGACCTCGGAACGGCCAATCTGGGGTCACTCCAAGAGAGAGAGAGGATTAATCTTCCTTGTAAAAATCTATCTTGAAGAAATCGACCAATCAGGTGATGCGAGGCGGAAAATTTTGAAATCACTCTTAATTTCATATGCAATTACGTTTGAATTTGAGTGAATGGTACATCTAAGATTGATTGGTCCAGGCCGGTTTGCCCAATTTTTTGCCACAATGGGACAAAGGAAAAAGTAATTTTTAAGGCTCCATCTGTTTCGCGGAAAATATGTCGCTCATTTTTCGGCGTTTGATTCACTTAGAAAAATGAGTTAACGGAAAACCTATACTTAAATTCAAGAAAATAATTTTCTCTTGAAAATAGGAATCATTTTCTAAAATATAATTAGGTATCGGCGCTTAGACTAAAAACTATATGTTTAGATATGGAAACCCCAATGCTGGTACTCAAGACCTCGACGTTCAAATCACGTCTTCGGTGCTTGGGCCATCGAAGTTGAGCCTGGGACCCTAGCACTTGCGCCCGGGTCCATTGAAGCCGAGCTTGGGACCCCAACACTTGCACCCGGGTCCATCGAGGCTAGGCTCGAAGCCACGATGCCCGTGCTCGATGCCCCAGCACCCAGGTCTGGGTCCACAAAGGCCGAATGTGAGATCTCAGTACCCTAGCTTGGATCCCCAACACTCGGGCTAGGGTCCACAAAGGCAGTGCTTGGATCAATGACACTTGAGCTCTCGCCCTTGACACTCGGGCCTGGGTTTGCAAAGGTCGTGCTTGGGTCCTCGGTGCTCAGGCCCCTGGTGCTCGAGTTAAGGTCTATTAAGGCCAAGGCCCAGGACTCTAGAGCGTGCACTCGGGTCCATCAAGGTTGGGCATGAAATATTAGCGCTCATGCCCCGATCCATCAAGGTCGGGCTCAAGACCCAAGTGCTTGTGCCCCAATCCCCAACGGT
Source organism: Syzygium jambos (assembly GCA_031216235.1). Classification (NCBI taxonomy): domain Eukaryota; kingdom Viridiplantae; phylum Streptophyta; class Magnoliopsida; order Myrtales; family Myrtaceae; genus Syzygium; species Syzygium jambos. Next base: position 14,845,070 of record CM062225.1, on the reverse strand, counting down.
CAGGTCGGGTCCATCGAGGCCAGACCTGGGACTCTAATGCTCATACTCGATTCTATGGCTGCCCATGCGCAAGTTACTAGCATCCCGAATAATATATATTTATTTAGGAAAATCAAATCAAATATTTCCAGCACATTTTCAGATTTTAGTCAAAAATCAATCTTTTTTTTTCATTTTCCTGAAAAATGACCTCGCAAAAATTATTTTCAGGAAATGTCACATAGACAAACAGGTCTTAAGAATATAAGAATCAATTTTGACAAGCCGTTCACAACCACTGTTTAAACTCTTCTTTTCTTTCTTTTAAGGAAAGAAGTTCGGTTACAAAACGCAACGCATGCATTTTTTATTAAAATTACAAAGGGTAAATTTTACAAAAAACCTCAAACTAATACACCTGTAATAAATCACCCAAAACTAATTTTTTTACTATTAAAAACCCAAA
>CM062225.1:14731457-14844425 GCA_031216235.1 Syzygium jambos | reverse complement strand
CCATCGGGAAAATTGTCAAATCAGTCCTAAACCTATTGTACGGCGGCCAATTCAGTCCTAAACCTTTCAAATTTGTCAATTTAGTCCTAAACCTTTTAAATTCTTGCCAATTCAGTCCTTCCGGCCAATTTTGGCCGGCAGGTGCTGACGTGGCCGCCGGTCGGCGCTGGCCGTCCGGTCGGCGCTGACGTGGCAATTTTTAATTATTTTTTAATATTTTTTTATTTTTCTGCTTTTTTTTTCTCCTTTTTTTTTCTGCTTTCTCCCCTCTGCCCGGTCCGGCGACCGGCGACCGGCCAGAGGAGAGGGCCGGCGAGGCCTCTGGCGAAGCTCGCCCCGCCGGCCACCGGCGAGGGCGAGCCTTGCCGGCCCCTGGCTGGGCGAGGCGAGGTCGGCCTCGCCTCGCCGTCGCGACCCAGGCGACGGCGAGGCTCGACCTCGCCTCGCCTCGCCTCGCCGGCCCCTGGATGGGCGAGGCGAGGTCGGCCTCGCGTCGCCGTCGCGAGCCAGGCGACGGCGAGGCTCGACCTCGCCTCGCCGAGCCTCGCCGTCGCCTGGCTCGCGACGGCGACGCGAGGCCGACCTCGCCTCGCCCATCCAGGGGCCGGCGAGGCGAGGCGAGGCGAGGTCGAGCCTCGCCGTCGCCTGGGTCGCGACGGCGAGGTCGAGCCTCGCCCAGATCTGGCGAGGTCGAGCCTCGCCGTCGCGACCCAGGCGACGGCGAGGCTCGGCGAGGCGAGGTCGCGCCTCGCCGTCGCGACCCAGGCGACGGCGAGGCTCGACCTCGCCTCGCCGTCGCCTGGCTCGCGACGGCGACGCGAGGCCGACCTCGCCTCGCCCATCCAGGGGCCGGCAAGGCGAGGCGAGGCGAGGTCGAGCCTCGCCGTCGCCTGGCTCGCGACGGCGACGCGAGGCCGACCTCGCCTCGCCCATCCAGGGGCCGGCGAGGCGAGGCGAGGCGAGGTCGAGCCTCGCCGTCGCCTGGGTCGCGACGGCGAGGTCGAGCCTCGCCCAGATCTGGCGAGGCTCGACCTCGCCGTCGCGACCCAGGCGACGGCGAGGCTCGACCTCGCCTCGCCTCGCCTCGCCTCGCCGTCGCCTGGCTCGCGACGGCGACGCGAGGCCGACCTCGCCTCGCCCATCCAGGGGCCGGCGAGGCGAGGCGAGGCGAGGTCGAGCCTCGCCGTCGCCTGGGTCGCGACGGCGAGGCGAGGCCGACCTCGCCTCGCCCAGCCAGGGGCCGGCGAGGCTCGCCCTCGCCGGTGGCCGGCGAGGCTCGCCCTCGCCGGTGGCCGGCGGGGCGAGCTTCGCCAGAGGCCTCGCCGGCCCTCCCCTCTGGCCGGTCGCCGATCGCCGGACCGGGCAGAGGGGAGAAAGCAGAAAAAAAAAAAAAGGAGAAAAAAAAAGCATAAAAAAAGCATAAAAATAAAAAAAATAATTAAAATTTGTCACGTCAGCGCCGACCGGACGGCTAGCGCCGACCGGCGGCCACGTCAGCACCGGCCGGCCAAAATTGGCCGGAAGGACTGAATTGGCAAGAATTTAAAAGGTTTAGGACTAAATTGGCAAATTTGAAAGGTTTAGGACTGAATTGGCCGCCGTACAATAGGTTTAGGACTGATTTGACAATTTTCCCGTCCTCCATCCTAGCTATGGCGGATGAGTCGAACACCAATCTCCTCGCACTACACCTGAGAGAAGTGGTAGGAACGTGTCAACGCATTAAAAGAAAAATAATGTATTCCCATTTTCGTTTATCGAATTCTTTGACATAGTACCCGGTTCACATTGATAATAACATCTTATATAAGAAATGAGCCGGAATATGTATTAACTAGTAATAATATCTTAATGAAATTGGTAACTTTCTCATATGAAAATCACAATTTAGAGAGATATACCTCAGCATTTGTATATATATAAATCTAATGTATAACTGTGTCTTTTCCCACTTTCGAAAGTATGCCCTTTGTTTGGAAGGGCACTAAATTTGATTATATTTTGTTTTATCGTACTATTTTTTTTTTGAGAAATTATACTTTTTGATACAAGAAAATGTACTAACTTCAAATGTACAAAATCAATGTAGTAATGATTAGGTACCCACGTCACGTGTGTGTAAGAGTATAGCACATATGACCCGAATCGGTTTTTTTTTTACTAGATACGTCCATAAATTTATTTCCAGATTACCAATGCAACAGACAGCTCATCCAACTTTATTTGTTTACGAAATTAAAATTTACGAGAAGCTCATACTCTATTTGTTCCTCTGTGAGTTTGTCTCACTAATTGTCTAGAACTTCCTCTTAGTTTATCACTTGTAAAAGATAAATTGATTAATTAGAAAGGTAATGAAACGACTAGCCCTACCAGCCTCTTTGGTAGCATGGAGCGCACACGCTTGCGAACGTCATCTCTTCCGGGAATGCTTCGTATCAAGGATAGGAAACAGCGACGCGTCGTCTCGAAATCCGGCCATACATCGTTCGTGGACTCGTGGGCCCTGGCAGCCCAACCTTTGAGAAAAGTACTCATGCCAGCTCCATCGACGACCACATGTGCAACCAACATGCCGACCGCGATCCCACCACAAGCGAAGGCGGTCATTTGGATCATCGCCATGCAAGATCCGGTATCAACTAGCTTGAAAGTAGCCCCTGGAAGGAAGTCTTGAATGCCCCAGGGGTCCGGCCAGTCGAGGAACCGTGAGAGGTTCGATCGAGCCCTAGCTTCTAAGAAGGGGACCCCGCCGTTGTCACACTTGATGGAGAGGCGGTCCTCGATCTTCCCCGCAAAGGGGTAGAAGAGGGTGAGGGTTTGGGAGAGCGAGCTCCTTAGGGCTCGAGAGATTTGGGATGTGGTCAACTGGTGAGGGTTGTGTCAAGACGTTGGTACAAAAAAACTAGGGCACTGTACCTAGAATGCATCAATTGATCAAGGAGTGATAGCTTGTGGATTTTCAGGTTGTCTGGGGTTGTGGTGGAGGGTTTGATGAATTCTGTGGATATCACTTCGATCTCCATCACTTTGTGGTGCAATTATCTTCTGATGTTTTCCCGGAGGGTTCCTACTTATATTAGCATATGTTGGAATATCAAAATCTCACGGCATTGAACTTAAGGCTATAGATCGGGCAACCCACATGCTACCTTGACAAATTGTCCGTTAAACCTAAAATTAAGAATGGCAAGTTTTCGAGTTGGAATGGCGATGTTATAAAGAAAAGATTCTTACATGCTTCTTTGTTTTTGGTCTAAGGAAATTTCCATTAATTACCAAAATGATACATGAAAGGGTTCATAGGAAATCTCGAAAATTACCACAACAGAGCAAACCCATAAATCTGCGAAACAAACAAAAATCTAAAAATCAAGGTATATCATTGGAGCATAGTCGTTCAAGGTAAACATATGCTCATCCTACAAGAACAAATTTGTGACTACATTTAAACAAAATGATCAGGGCCAATCACCGAATCATACATCATCATTAGTGATGAGCACACATCGGGATCTTCATCTGTAATTATGGCTTGCCTTTTGGTGGTGTGTGCATAGATTCGATGTCCCCGACACCATCACCGTACGAAGACAACAAAAGCATGTTAAACAAGTTTTGATCTAACACCTATGAGAGCGAACTCTTTAACAAGTGCGAGATGCCAGGGCTTTTAATAAAAACATGTTGAACAAGCTTTGATCTAATGCCTGTGCGAGCAAACTCTCTAGCAAGTGCGAGACGCCAGAGCTTCTAATAAAAACATGGTGAAAGAGCACAGATCTGACACCATAAATGCTGTGAGCACCATTGAAACTTGAGGCGATGTATTTCTTCATTAAAACTCCCAAGTCTAAAATTAGATATGGGATATCGGGAGAGCAGAGCTACCAAATCTAGATATAGATTGGGAGAGTAGAGTAAGAAACAAAAGAAAATAAATGGAAAAGCAACCAAAGATATATCATCCCATCCGATCTCTTTATGTTTTTTATCTTTTTTTCTTGTGATCGGTGTAATAATTCGCGTTTAAAGTTACCAATGTTCTAGACAGTGGTAGTAATAAATCTTGGCCTTCGACGTAGTCAAACGTATCTAACTTCACGTTGGTGCTAATAGTTTAAAGCAAGTAGACTCCTAACAAAGAACATCGTTAAAGAGAGCCAGTCATATCTGGTCGCGGTTCTAATCAAAGTATGCCAAATGGGTACTAGGTACCAACTAACTTCTTTTTGTTTGGATCAGTGATATCGACTAAATTCTAATACATAAATCTAATTAGTCAATTCATAATTTGTTATGTGCAGAGACAGATTGATCTGGCAAATGTAATTGAACGCTTGAATTCGGAAATTTCTATGATGCATGTGAATAATCGAATCTTTCTTTGTCTACCTTGAGACAAGACATGTAAATATGATATAGCCTGTATAATTTTATAGATTAAAGACAGCTTGTTAATTTTTAAAGAATCATGAACGTTCGTTTCGTTCTGCAAATAACTATATCTTATAGGGATAAGTGCATTCAAAGTCCTAAAACTTGTCACGAAAGTGCAATTGAGTCCTAAAACTTTCAAAAAGTGCAAACAAGTTCTAAAACTTATCACGAAAGTGCACTTGAGTCCTAAAACTTTAAAAAAGTGCAAACAAGTCCTAAAACTTGTCACGAAAGTATAAACAAGTTCTAAAACTTATCAAATTGGTTCAATTAAATCCTTCCATTAATTGTACTTTTTGAAAGTTTTACGACTTGTTTGCACTTTTGTAACAAGTTTTAGGATTTATTTGCACCTTCGTGACAAGTTTTAGGACTTGTTTGTACTTTGAAAGTTTTAGAACTTAAGTGCATTTTCATACAATTTTTAAGACTTGTTTGCACTTTTTGAAATTTTTAGAACTCAATTACACTTTCGTGACAAGTTTTAGGACTTCTAGTACACTTATCCCTATCTTATATTATAAGTACTGTGTCCATGGATGAAAGCGTAATTCATAGTTTATTTTATTCGTCACATTTTTTTAATATTAAAATTTAGACCTTTTTATCTTACAATAACCTTTCTAAAAATATTTCCAATCTAAAAAAAAATTCTATAAATATTTATACATCTTCTTTGTATGTGCATTGTTATCAGTATTTTCCTAGGTGAGGCTAAAGTACTCTTGGTGCATCATACAATAGGTTACCTTAACTTGCAAAAAAACAAGATTGTGTCTCGTAACCACGGGTACAGTTGGCATGTCGGTTACCAGATATTGTGCCAAGCACAGGCCAACCAACAGGAACTTAAGTTCCCCACTCATCACCCCAGGCGCGGATAGCTAACTATATTACCTCAACAGAAGTTCACGTGGAGCCTACCTTTCCAATTTGAGGGCTACTAAGTTCCCTCGCTATATTTGTCTTCTCAAAAGAGAAGGACTACGGAGAGAACTTACCAAGAGATTACTCCACCATACTGGGGAGCTCTTTCCTTGTCTCCCCTCAAGCATTTCAAAGACCTGCTCAGGTCCAATTTTCTTTTCTAATATACTAGCAAATGGGTACGCATGTCCTTCCACTTTCCAAGACACTCTGTCCATTCGCTATCACTCTCACCTCACATCTCCATCTCTCTCTCTCTCCTTTATTATAGTTTGACATCTCTCTACCCAAGCCCAAGCCTGATAAAATATTTAAATATTAAATTACATTTTCTTTTAATAATTAAGATTTTTAGGACGGTTAGCAGTGGTCCCATCAAATATCAAATGGTATCAGAGTTGCTGGAGGTTTTGATTTCAAATTTTTCAATACCTCATTTACCTCTCCAATTACATAAGTCTACGCTTAGTACTGGATAAAAAGACTAGACTAAGCGTGAAGGGGAGTGATAAAATATTCAAATATTAAACTACGTTTTCATTTAATAGTTTAAATTTTTAGAATAGTTGGTAGTGATCCTACCAAATTACAAAAAAGCAAAGCCTAAATCCAATTCCGACTCTGACTCCTACGACTACAACTTCATCTTCAACACGTCCCAAAAGCTCTTCATCTCCTGCATAGTTCGCGGCAAGGACGACCAGTTGAAGCTCCAGTATTACCTTCCACTGCATCTCATCCACACTCTTGCCAACATCGACAGCAAGGAGAGGAGGGCAAAGCAGAAGGATAAGGGGAAGGGGAGGTGATTGCCTTCGGGGAGCCCAAGCACTCCAAGGCCACCCGTCGATTCTACAACGTGAATTTCAAGAAAACTCATAGCCCCTCAACATGATTCTCTCTATTGCCGGGGGTTGGTTCACACTAATAGGTTTTATGAATTAATTGTACTGTTTTGGAAGTTTGAGGATTCAATTGTGAAGTGGCTAGAATAATCACCTAGAGAGGTTGAATAGGTAATATTTAAGAACTTGACAAACAAATATGGGATTAAAAGTCTCAAGTGTGTATAAATGTGACAGTGAAGAAACAGAATGCCGATATGACCCAATTCTAATAATATCTAGGAGTGCAAAAATGAATATGATTAAGGATAGAGAACAGTTCACTCAAAAATCATATCGGTTTGGTTTAGTTCAATTGTACATCCACTCTCTCTGCTAAGAGCCTATTGATTATATTCTACTAGACAATCGTTGAGAAGTTACCGTTTTAAGGTGTTGCTTCTACTCAAGCAATTCTTCTCGAATTAGGTGATGCTTATGTCCAAGCAGATAGAACTTCCTATTACACACCTGAGCACAAATTTTCACATTGCCAACACTTCTCAAAGATTGCACATTTAAAGCGCTCAGAAGACAATTAAAAGGATGTGAAACTTTCTCGAAAAATGGAATTTTTAATTCTCGATCTATCTTTCTCTTTGGCGCCTTAGTCTTCTTTTGCACCCCCATCATCCAAACTTTCCGGGACAATCTTCAAGAGGATCAATCTCCAATCCAACCGTTGGACAAGTATCGAGAAGATTAGGTAGCCATTGAGATCAATCAATCAAGAAACCCCTTAGATTTGGTCACCAATGTTGATATCCTTGCCGTATCCTAATAATATTCAAGTGAAAGATACACTTGGTTTCTTGGATATATTCAACTGTTTTGTTAGAGATACTTTAATTATGATACTAATATAGATTCCGTAGACCCAACACTTTGATATATCCAATATTAAGTGTGCTCCACATAGATTCTTCAAATCAAACAAAATCTTTTTACCAATTATATCAAAGTTCTTCAATGCGGATACAACTTGGAATACAAACACTATTGTATTTATCAAGATCGACATAAATTGTGGATAGTTTTGTCAATTTAAAAATGTAATATGAGATTTTTTCAATAATTGCACTTTCGTAACAAGTTTTAGAATCACTGATTCTAAAATAATCTAAGAAAACTTGTAGTGCAATCAATATTGTTTTCATACTCTTACAGAGCATTAGATGACACAACTTGCCATTATAAATTATTCCTACTTTACGCCATAACTGCACTTTGATTGAGTCAGATAAACTGTGCACTATATCATCTTTAAAAAAGCACTTAATGTGGAACCCCTAAATCCACCTCTATCCCTCAAAAATAAAAATCTTGACATTCTTTCTTAACAAAGATTCTAAGACTTACTACCACCGCCCTCAGCGGCTGCGTTGGCTTGCGCTCTGGTCCCCCCACGAAGGGACCAGAGTTCAAACCCCAGCGTAGGCGTTAGGGATTCTTAAGTGTGGCGCCGTGGTGGTGGGTCCTACGCTAGCGTCGCCCCAGGTTTACTCCTCCGGCCGTCGGCCGTGCGGGGGGTTCCTGGGTTATCAAAAAAAAAAAAAGATTCTAAGACTTACCTCATTCTTCTTGACCTTATATAGCTTTCTGGGGGACGAGCAATCCTAGAACGAGAGAATTGATGAGAGCATTGTAAATATTGAATGAAGGAAGAAAAGTGATTACCGTCTGTTGAGTACCTCAGGTTTAAGTTGTTTTGAGATAATTAATATTTTTCATGTTTAATGTGAACATATGATTAGAAAATACACATGTAATTTTTATTTTTTCCATCATTTAAACTTAGCAAATTGAAGGCTATCATCAACATGCAAAATAAATCGAAAGTTAAGAGATGACATTAAGAATGATTCGGGGACCATGCAAAACAAATTGAAAGTTAGGAGATGACATTGCATGTTGACTCAAATATAAGGACTATTAGGGTGCATTTGTTTCCATAAAAACTTCTTGATAAAGGAAAATACTTTTCATGAAAATTATTTTCAAGGAAAATGGTCGATTTTCATTTGTTTTGTGATTAAAGGAAAGTGATTCCTTTTTATTATAAGGGTAAGTCGTTTTCTCCCAACTAAACTTCTTGTTTTTTAGTTCATGGAAAACATTTTCTGTGTATTGATTAATTTTTCATTGTCCCAATACCTGAAAGTCAAAAAGTAATTTCCGTAAAACAGTTTTCCCTCCCTTAGTGTCATTTTTCCTTCTACTTATAGAAGTCTTTTTAATGAACACAATTTAAGAATATTGATCATGAATCCAACAAAAAGCTGAGTATTCACATCTTCTTCGATATTTAAACCCATAATTTTTCCCTTTACTTTAAGTTATGCAGGGGGTTAAAAATACTCGAAACAGCCCAAACCGAACCGAACCAAAAATTTGGGTCTCATTTGGTTCAGGTAAATAGAAAATGAACCCTAAAACGATAAAGAATTTACGGTTCCCTCTCCCTTAACAATCAGCACCGCCACCATCCTCTCACCTTCACCAGCAAGTTCGCCTCCGTCACCCTCTCCGCCATCGTCCACCAGACCTCCATCGGCGGCGCCACCTCTAGATCTATCCGAACAGCTCACCACCAATTCTGTAGAGCCGTCGTTCCTGGTCATTTAGCTTTTCATGGCAGTCCAGATTTGGATGCGTCCATGGACGTCAAGATCTCAATGTACTCGACTCTGTTTCTTTCCTCCATCAATCTCGATACATGGATCCATGGCTCTGTTTTACTGTTTTCAAGTTCTGTAAATCACTGTGACCAGTGAAATTTTAAGGACTCGAACTCTCTGGATTGGCATATTTAGTCTCTCTCTCTTTCTCCATTTGTTGAATGCAATGATGCTTGCCTCACACAAGGAATCTGAACTGGCAATTTTTTTGTTTTCAGTTTGTTGTAGCTCTATGACGGGATGTAAAGGGACGAAGATGAAGGGAGGAAAGGCACAAAAAGAAGAAGGTCGTGAAGTAGAAACCCGACCCGACTTGAACCGTCATTTCAGTTCAGGTTCTGTATACTTCGGGTCATAAAAATTATATATCGTTCGAGTCCAAGGTTGTTCAGGTATCAATAAAACTCGAACCGAACTGACCTGTTAACACCCTATCTATATATATATTAGCACGAGAGCATTATTTATAGCAGGGTCTTTCACTCAAAAATATGTCGCGTGTCTTTACCGGTAGAAAGGAGTGGTTTGAAGTGAAGCAATTCTCAAATTGAAGTGGTCATATGACTTTTCAAAAATCTTAATTTAGAGAATGACATTCATGTACAAATCTTTTGCTTTAGCGAGTAGAATCCTTCTATAAACATATCCATATTCTTCATTCCGAAATCGCTTGTGAGAGTACTAAATAGGGACAAGCGCTCTTTGTTCCATCAGTCCCTAATTGGTGGGTTACTCATCTGGAAATTGACTCACATACAATTTCAAAACACATAACAAAAAATAAAAAGAAAAAGAAATCCAAAAATTAGCCCAACCCCATCTCTCTCTTCCTCTTTTTGCTTGTTCAAACATGGCCTCCGCACCTCCACAACCCTCCACCTTGCCATCGCATCCGCACCGTCCCCGGCGCTCAACTCGTAGCATCCACCGGCGTATCCACCACGGTTCCCATCCACCACGAAGTGAATTGTCGACCATCGCTAAGGAAAGCCCGGCTTTCCCTAGCACGAAGGTCGTCAACCGTGGTGGGCTGTGCGCCGGCGACCGCAGATTGAGGCTGACCAGTGGGTGCCAACCTTGGTCGACCTCGGAACGGCCAATCTGGGGTCACTCCAAGAGAGAGAGAGGATTAATGTTCCTTGTAAAAATCTATCTTGAAGAAATCGACCAATCAGGTGATGCGAGGCGGAAAATTTTGAAATCACTCTGTCGCGACCTTCCCGAACCGGCCCCGAGGCTTGAGGGGTTTGGCTAATGGACTGCTAAGTTAAACCTAGCTCGAGCTCTCCCAAGCCCATACCAATTCGCGACTAAAATTAAAATTGTTAACATGCAAATCGGTTTCATCTAGGAGTCGCCACTAACCAGTTTTTGGTAGGTCGATTAGACACCTAAGTAAAGCACGGGAGAAAAGCTTCACTTCTACGAACCAGAGATTCAATGGATTCGGGGACTTGATTACACTAATCGACTAATTAGCGCCCTTTCGGTACCTAATCTTGTTCAATTCACCACCTAACATGCTCTCGCTAATCGGGAATCTCAAAATTCCATTCCTAACTAAGCTAAGAGGAACGACAATTAATATCTAAACCTAAACACGCATAATCAACTACATGCAAGGCTAGTTTAAATGCACAATTCAAAGTGTGTGGACCAAGCATCGTGTGATTAAATATGACACTAAACGCACAATAGGGCAAGAAAAATCAATTCCAGAACCCAAATGAATTTTCTGATTTTTGAAAACTTTTTTTGATTTTTTTTTTAAAAAAATAAAGAACTAAAAATATTTTTTGAAATTCTTTTTTCGGAATTTTTTCGATTTTTATTTTTCGAATTTTTTTAAAAAAAATAAAATAAAATAAAAACAAAATAAAATAAAATGAAATTCGGGTTTTTTTTTAAAAAAAATTAATTTTTTTTTAAATTTTTAAATATTAAAATATTAAAATAATACAATATTAAAATAAAATAAATCGGATCCGGGTCGGATCTCCACATCCGACCCGGATCGAAAATGACCCGGGCGCGTCGGCCCGGGCCCGCCGCGAGGTGGGCGCAGCGAAGGCCCAACTCGAAATAACCCCGAAATCAAACAAAATACTTAAATAAATAACAAAAACCAAACCCAGCCCACTAGGAATAAATAACTCAATAAAACTTCAGCCCACCCTATCTAGTTTGGCCCATCCACGAAATAGCCCAACGCCTAAAAAAAAAAATAATAATCCTAAACTAAAGCCCAAAACCGAACATAACACTAAGACCGGCCCAAACACTAAACAAACAAAACCTACCTAGCTGCAACCCGCGAACCCGACCCGACCGTGGGAAACCCTACCCGATTCGCCCGGTTGCCTGACCCGAACTTCCCGCAGCACCTACTTGGAACTCGCTCGGCTCGGTTCGCGGCCTCCACACCGCCCCCGGGGGGGGCTCGCCTGAACGCCGGCCGCCGCCCACCGAGCCCCGGCCTTCGTGGCCAGGAAACTCAGCCTCGCGGCCGGAGCTGCGCCCGTCCGCCGCCCGTCAGCCCGGCCAGCCGCATCACCACCCGACTCGCCTGGAACGCTGGCGCTCGCTGCTCACGGCGCCCCACCTGCCGCGGCCGCACGCGCTGCTCCACCGCCCGCGTGGCCGCGGGCTCGACTCGCCGCGCCTGCCGCCTCGCCTTCGCCGCGCCTGCCGCGACCATCCGCCTTCGCCCCGCTGCCGCGACGCCTCGGCTGCCCGCCATTTCCCGGCCGCCGACTCGACTTGCTCACGCCATGCTCGACGCCGCGACGCTTCTCCTGACCCGAGCTTCCTGCAGCACCTACTGCGGTGCTTCGCCTGCCGCGGCCATACGCGCTGCCCCACCGCCCGCGTTGCCGCGGGCTCGACTCGCTGCGCTTGCCGCCTCGCCTTCGCTGGGAACTCTCTCCTCCTCTCTATTTCTCCTCCCTCTCTGTTTTTCTCACGCTCGGTCTCGCGTCCTCCCCCCCTCTGTTTTTCTCTCTGTGTTTCTCCTCCGAACTCCCGAACACTCACTGGGTCTCTCTTTTCTCCGCTCTTCCTCTCTGTCTCCGCTCTTCCTCTCCTTCACCGATCTGCCTCCGCGGTCTCTCTTCTCGCTCTCTTTTCTCTGTTTTTCTCGGTCTCGCCCTCCGGACTCCCTCGACGTCTCCCTTTTTCTTCCCTGTTTCTCACCTCTCTCCCTCTCTGATCCGACCCCGCTCGGTCTCTCCCCTCTCTAGCGCTCTCCCTCCTCGGAACTCTCCCTCTGCACCCCTCCTGCCTTCTGATCGCTGCGCTCCGCTTTTTTTTTGGCTTCTGTCTGATGCCTTCTTTCTTCACGTAAGCAGGGGGCAGAGAAGTGGGCCAGCGTTGACTGATTCAACGCTGGCCTTTCTCCCTTTTTTTTTTTTTAAAAAAAAATTAATTTTTTTTTATTTTTTGTAATAATTGTAAATAAATAAAAAGAAGTAAAATAAAGTGAAAATATGATTCACTAAATCTATTAATGCAAATGCGCCTAATGTCTATATGCCATGAAAATATTTTTGATTTAGGGGTTAAAAATTAAACCCTAATTTTATGCAATAAAACCCTAAATGGTTTAGCAAAATTTAGGTGTCAACAGCTGCCCCTCTTTGAAGGGGAGCTCGAAGAGGTTCCTTTCAAAGATAAGAGACGCCTAAATTTTGTTGACGGAGGGCACGGGATGATGCAATGCAAGAGGGAGGAGAGACCACAAACCTTTTTGAAATGCGTGGTTTAAGGTTGGACCACAAACCTTTTGAAATCGGGGTTTAAGGATTGACCCGGAACCTTTTGAAATCGGGGTTTAAGGATGACCCGCAACTTTTTGAAATCGGGGTTTAAGGATTGACCCGGAACCTTTTGGAAAAGCGTGGTTTAAGGTTGGACCACAAACCTTTTTGAAAAGCGTGGTTTAAGGTTGGACCACAAACCTTTTGAAATGCGTGGTTTAAGGTTGGACCACAAACCTTTTGAAATCGGGGTTTAAGGATTGACCCGGAACCTTTGAAATCGGGGTTTAAGGATGACCCGCAACCTTTTGAAATCAGGGTTTAAGGATGACCCGCAACCTTTGAAGCGTGGTTTAAGGTTGGACCACAAACCTTTGATGCGTGGTTTAAGGTTGGACCACAAACCTTTTGAAAAACGTGGTTTAAGGTTGGACCACAAACCTTTTGAAAAACGTGGTTTAAGGTTGGACCACAAACCTTTTGAAAAGAGTGGTTTAAGGTTGGACCACAAACCTTTGATGCGTGGTTTAAGGTTGGACCACAAACCTTTTGAAAAACGTGGTTTAAGGTTGGACCACAAACCTTTGATGCGTGGTTTAAGGTTGGACCACAAACCTTTTGAAAAATGTGGTTTAAGGTTGGACCACAAACCTTTTGGAAAGAGTGGTTTAAGGTTGGACCACAAACCTTTGATGCGTGGTTTAAGGTTGGACCACAAACCTTTTGAAAAACGTGGTTTAAGGTTGGACCACAAACCTTTTGGAAAGAGTGGTTTAAGGTTGGACCACAAACCTTTTGAAAAAGTGGTTTAAGGTTGGACCACAAACCTTTTGAAAAGAGTGTGCCTAAGTGTACATACCTGTAGGTCGGATCGGATTGCTTAACAGCTCTTTGCCAGCGAGGCTTGGAAAGATTCAGCGAATGAGCACTCGGGGTTCTTTGTCCGAGAGTTTGATAGACCGCCTATTGTGTCCTTCCTAGCAGGGTCTTGGAAATTCATGAATGCTTGGATGCACCTTAGCATTTCTGAGATCAGCTTGAAGGTTGAGGAAACGTCATCTGTCTTACAGGATTAGTAATAACAGGTACGTGTTATAACAAGTGCTCTGGTAGCGAGTGCGTACCAGGCAAGATAACATCACAAGATGCCATATCAAAATGGTATCATCAATGAAAAGCATTGATTGCATGAGCAATTCAGGATAGATTCAATTGTTTGGAAAGCATTTAACATCCTTCAATATCGCAAAATTGCCTTTAGGCTTGAAAGACGTCATTAATCATCAAATTCCCTCAGGAGAAAGTCTTTTGTCAAAATGATCTTAACTCATCAAGAGGGCCCATTAAGCATGCCAAACAAGAATTCCTTAATCTGAAAGGACTTCTCACATACTCTCAGAAAGGCTGTTTGATCCCATCCATTAATGTGGGAAGTAAGTCTGATCTCTCTGTATACCTCACACTATCAGTGTCGGAGGCTTCGAGAATCATTCGCAATAAGCACACGTTGACCAATCCAAGAGGTCTTTTGTAAGGACTACAATGCGGGCTTGGTCATCGTTTCAACAACGGATAAGCATTGATGGCTAAGAAGTGAAATAATTATCAATCAGCATCTCCATCAAGTTTACAAGTCAAGAAACCTTAAGATGAGATAAGACAACTTTGTCCCAACTTCTTCAAGCGATAACTTATTTGGGGATCCAAATTTCTGCTTAGACCATCCCAATCCGAAGAGACTTTGGAGAAGGTTATAACATTGATTTGGGTAAAGGCTCGAAAGGCTCAGAAATTTTCAAAAGGGGTTCAAAAGTTGGTGATCACCGTGGCATCATTACCATATCAGTCAATCTTTTTGAAGGCACTCGACTTTTGAAGTCCAACTTGTCTCGAAAGTTCATTGGCTATTCATTTCAATACAAGAGCTTCGCTCTTTTCTCTAATGACTTTTGCATTTGCAATGATTTTTTCATGCAAGCATTTTGCTTTTGACACTTTTTCTTGCGCAAGAATTCTTCTCTTGATGCTACTTTTTTGCTCTTTTTTTTTCAATTTTTTTTCAATGGGCATTGGCCTTGCTTTTACCAGGCACACTGCTTTTTCATGCCCCCTAGCTTTCATTTGACTTTCGCTTATTTGAATCTTTTGAGCTCCTAGGACTTTCGAGATTTTTTACTTGTTGTGACATAAGCACCAATAGCCATGGTAAATCATGTGCCTTTCCCCAAGGTGGAAAGACAATCACCACTCGGGCTTTAGAAATGAATATTCAGGCTCAACTTGGCTAAGCAAATGGTATGAGTGTTTGGGTAGAGAAATGAATGCTCTTTTTCATTTTGGGATGTTTCAAGCTTCCATAAGGACTCACCTGAAGTTACCACAAAAGATTAATGCAAGTAAGGACAATGAAGTCTTTCTCATCTTTTCCTTCAAAGAATGTCGACCAAAACCTCCAAATTTGCCATGTTGTGGGGTGGTTCTTGACAGGGGTATTTTGTATAAATTATCCATATGTAAAGGCTCAAATGGGCTTTACTATGGTCACCTGTAGTGTGTAGGATAGAGGAAAGAAATGCCTCTTTTCACTTTGATCTATGTACTACTCGCGAATGAATCTCTTGTCCTTAAACAACACATGTTTTCTTTTCTGCTTAACTCTCAAAGTGTTTATGGGACGTGTTTGGGAATGGCTTGCCTTTCCTCATTCTAAGTACTCCTCACTTGGCATGATTAACATCTCTCTTTCATTTTGTTGAGATCATCATGAATTGATCAATCTCCACAGGGAATTTTGATTCAAAATGAATGATCCGTCAAGCATCAAGGCAATTTTTGGATAAAGATGATATTCAAAATTTTCGAGAAAAGTTTGCTTTCACAATTCTATTTTTGTGTTCTTTTCTCAAATACATAAAAAAACTCCCTCATTTTTTCGTGAAGAAAATTTTCATTTGATTTTCATTTGAATTTTGGAGGAAGGGTATTTACCTGCGGTATGGCGACTTGGTATCCCTGTAAAGAATAAGAAAGAATGTGTTAGTTAAAGACCCTTTAGGGATTGGAAAATTGGAAACGATACAACATTACCCCTCGTTTGCATTTGTCCTTCAGGTCTTTAATGCTTCCTATCAAAGGAAAAAAGAATCATGTCAAAAATGGTATTAAAATGGACGATTGGAAACGATACAATTTGCTCTCGTTTGAATTTTCCTTCCCAGGTATTTGACAACTCCTATCAAGAATAAAGATGGAACATGTTAGGAAAAGAATACAAAGGGTAGATTGGAATCGATACAAGATTACCCTTCATCCGCTTTCGTCCGCCTTTGACTTTTTGACACTTCTTATTTTAACGTTTGAGGGCATTGTCCCATGGGTGTTTTCCCTTTCATTGTAGCAAAATGGATGATTCGTCTTCATCGTGCTTTCTTGGAAGAAGGTGTTGTCATCTTGATCAAACACATTGTTTTGTCCTTTTGTTTTGGGGATAGCTCAATTCTGGACTAAGTTGTCCTCTTCGTGCAATCTCGTCGCTTGAGCTTTTCCTTTGCAACTCCTTCCTCAAAGTTGCTTGATATTCCCTCTTAAGTGTTTGGAGGCCCCGTCCACAACATGACCTGCCCTACATTTATCTGTCTGGCATATGTTTCTTTTGCATCCATCCACTTGTTGGAGGAGAAGGAACCTACTCACAGGCTTGATTATACTAAAGCTATTTGCCCCAGCTAGATGACACTCGCCCCAGTTAAATGCTTTCTCTTCCGGAGACTTCAGTATGTTCAATACTCCTTCATGCCTACTTACAGACACTTGTTTAATTTTCATTATCCTTTGCTCGGGTCTTCCACTTTTGATCATCTTGACTATTCGTGCCCCCGACTATTTTTCACTTGTCCCTAGTTTGATGGACAGAAGTTCTTCAAATGCACTATTTTGCCCCATCATGACGCAACCTTTCATTTGTCACAATGGGATGGACGGTTTGGCCTCGTCATGTCTTTCTAGCTGGAAGCATTATTGCTATGGTCAAACAAATTCTTTATTTTGTGTTGAACCGGTCGACTCCACTTTATTATACTTCATAGGCAATGGTTACCCCTTGGGTGATTTGCCTCATTTGTTATCTGCAGAAATAAGATAAAACGTGTTATTCTCATTCTCAATTGGACTGAATTTAGGAACGGTATACACCCTTTCATGACGGAATTGATAATTTTGTCTCTAATGCTTCCTTGGCGGGGATGAGGGGGAGTTCATCGCGCTCCATGCTGAATCAAATGTTTTCCCGTGCGTCATTAGTGGGGACGTTGACTTCTTGATCACATGCACTTCGTGTTTTAGTCAGATAATTTTAATGTACGTTGGTTCGCCATGCTCTTGTCGGGTCTTTCATTCAAATCCACCCTAGGTAAAAAGGAAAAGGAAGTATCATTTCTATATTAAAGTGAATGAACTTTGAGAACAAAATACACCCTTTTTCATTAAATTGGATGGCTTTGACATTCCATGCCCCAAGTTTATCTCTTGATTACGCATCTCTTGGTGCTCCAATGGGTCTGTCGTGCGATCCTCATCTTCATCCTCCGCGGATACAACGATGCCCCTCTTACTCTTATTGGAGAGTCGGCTATTCTTGAATCGTCCTTTTTTGTCAAGTGGGTGCTCATCTGACATCGTTATTTTGTTCCGATTTGGGTGTGCCTCGTAAATCATCTTTTGTACAAGTGAGTCCACAAGTGGAGACTCCCTATTTTGAGGGACTCGGTGGCACGTTTTCATCTTGTTCCCAAGCGGCCTTCACCCTTCGACCCTTTACCTATTTTGACAAAAATGAATGAACAAGTCAATTGTTGTACAAGAAGTTCTAATTGGAACGATTACAGATTTACCATCTCACGGTGTCGTTTTGCAAATTAACCTGCGAAATTAGTCAGGTGAAGAGATGCCAGTTTACGCGAGTTTTTTTGTGAAACTCGTTTTCTTCAAAACATTTTGAAGGTAAAGCATAAAAGCTTAACTCAGGGGTTCAATTTGAAATATTCCAAGTACTTTCAAAGAACAATGCTACAAATTAGAATCTCGCTACTCAAAGACGTGAGTCGCATGATTTCCAAAAACATCGATTAGGTTTACATTGAAACCCAAAATGGAAAACGCAGTTCCAAATGATAATAGAGGGATGCAGTTCGAGAAACTTTTAAATAGATGAGTGTAAACAAGCAATTCACGTTCTAACTCTAAACTCCGGTTCCTTGCATGATTAAGCAAGGGAGTTCCAAGGGATGACTGTTACGCATAACCTGCGAAAGGAAGACAACGTTAGTATGTGAATGAAAAAGTGATCTTTCACTGATGCCGCCTCTCATGACGAAAGCGAGGCAACAATACATGCCCCCGTAGTCCCTATTTGTGGGCATTTGGTATTTCACCAAGATTTCGTCGTAAGAGGAGACATCATTAAAAGATCAAATCGCGGCTCTCAATCAAATGCCCCTTTTATTCTAAAAGCTTCATTGCAAAATGCGGCATCAATTTTGAAGGACCGATTTGTGATTTTACTTTTGCAAAAATGAGGTGATTCTTATTTTAAATAATAATAATACACAAAAAGTGATTTGAATTTTGATTTCGAAATGTGAACAAAAAAGAATTTTATTGAAAATGCGATTTCAATTTTATGCCCCAAAATGCAATCCTGACTTGAAAGAATTTCTGCACAAAAATGTGATTTTAAGCCTATAACTGAAAGTTTTAGACAAAATCACCTGTTTTGGTGGGGCCAAATCACAGGTGTTTGTGATTTATGCTCAAGGTTCACTGTCAAGAATGATTGTCTAAAATTTTCAATTATGAGCTCAAATCACTAAGGACACTTGACTGATTTCCGCGAATATCAAAAATGAAAATTTCAATCCAAAGTGAGCTAATAACGAGAGGAATCATACTTACGGTGGGTGACGATCGTTTTTTCTTTTTCTTTCCTTTTTTTAAAAAAAAGGACACAAAGACACGCATATGCACTCGTGAGGTTCGTTTTCTATCTAGACAGTTTAACAAGGTGAAGCTAAGAGGGTGATCTGACCGTCGTAGCCTCGCGTTGGTATCAGGTCCTCTTAACTCCGGCTCAGTCGAAAGAGATATCCTATAGTCACGCGGTCTCGCGGATAAGGATAAACACTTACGACACTAGAAAAGAATTTTCGGGGAGAAGAAAGGCAACCTCTACATCGCGGTCTCGCGTTCGAGGTTGTATCTTCCTTAACACCATCCTAAAGTATCCTATCGCGGCCCAGGTCCGGCAGCATGGTTGTGTGTGCGATAGTGTAGTGCTAAAACATCTAAAGCATGCACAACAATGTATATGCAAACAATGCTTCAAACGTCTGAAAAAAAATAAACATTAGTTCCCTAAATCTCAAAACCTGCAAAACAAGGGGTTAATGGCGAGAACATTCACGTTAGGGATGTATATAAACAAGAAAAATGGCCTAAGTCCACAAAATGTCCCCAGCGGAGTCGCCAAGCTGTCGCGACCTTCCCGAACCGGCCCCGAGGCTTGAGGGGTTTGGCTAATGGACTGCTAAGTTAAACCTAGCTCGAGCTCTCCCAAGCCCATACCAATTCGCGACTAAAATTAAAATTGTTAACATGCAAATCGATTTCATCTAGGAGTCGCCACTAACCAGTTTTTGGTAGGTCGATTAGACACCTAAGTAAAGCACGGGAGAAAAGCTTCACTTCTACGAACCAGAGATTCAATGGATTCGGGGACTTGATTACACTAATCGACTAATTAGCGCCCTTTCGGTACCTAATCTTGTTCAATTCACCACCTAACATGCTCTCGCTAATCGGGAATCTCAAAATTCCATTCCTAACTAAGCTAAGGGAAACGACAATTAATATCTAAACCTAAACACGCATAATCAACTACATGCAAGGCTAGTTTAAATGCACAATTCAAAGTGTGTGGACCAAACATCGTGTGATTAAATATGACACTAAACGCACAATAGGGCAAGAAAAATCAATTCCAGAACCCAAATGAATTTTCTGATTTTTGAAAACTTTTTTTGATTTTTTTTTAAAAAAAATAAAGAACTAAAAATATTTTTTGAAATTCTTTTTTCGGAATTTTTTCGATTTTTATTTTTCGAATTTTTTTAAAAAAAATAAAATAAAATAAAAACAAAATAAAATAAAATGAAATTCGGGTTTTTTTTTTAAAAATTAATTTTTTTTTAAATTTTTAAATATTAAAATATTAAAATAATACAATATTAAAATAAAATAAATCGGATCCGGGTCGGATCTCCACATCCGACCCGGATCGAAAATGACCCGGGCGCGCCGGCCCGGGCCCGCCGCGAGGTGGGCGCAGCGAAGGCCCAACTCGGAATAACCCCGAAATCAAACAAAATACTTAAATAAATAACAAAAACCAAACCCAGCCCACTAGGAATAAATAACTCAATAAAACTTCAGCCCACCCTATCTAGTTTGGCCCATCCACGAAATAGCCCAACGCCTAAAAAAAAAAAAAAAATCCTAAACTAAAGCCCAAAACCGAACATAACACTAAGACCGGCCCAAACACTAAACAAACAAAACCTACCTAGCTGCAACCCGCGAACCCGACCCGACCGTGGGAAACCCTACCCGATTCGCCCGGTTGCCTGACCCGAACTTCCCGCAGCACCTACTTGGAACTCGCTCGGCTCGGTTCGCGGCCTCCACACCGCCCCCGGGGGGGGCTCGCCTGAACGCCGGCCGCCGCCCACCGAGCCCCGGCCTTCGTGGCCAGGAAACTCAGCCTCGCGGCCGGAGCTGCGCCCGTCCGCCGCCCGTCAGCCCGGCCAGCCGCATCACCACCCGACTCGCCTGGAACGCTGGCGCTCGCTGCTCACGGCGCCCCACCTGCCGCGGCCGCACGCGCTGCTCCACCGCCCGCGTGGCCGCGGGCTCGACTCGCCGCGCCTGCCGCCTCGCCTTCGCCGCGCCTGCCGCGACCATCCGCCTTCGCCCCGCTGCCGCGACGCCTCGGCTGCCCGCCATTTCCCGGCCGCCGACCCGACTTGCTCACGCCATGCTCGACGCCGCGACGCTTCTCCTGACCCGAGCTTCCTGCAGCACCTACTGCGGTGCTTCGCCTGCCGCGGCCATACGCGCTGCCCCACCGCCCGCGTTGCCGCGGGCTCGACTCGCCGCGCTTGCCGCCTCGCCTTCGCTGGGAACTCTCTCCTCCTCTCTATTTCTCCTCCCTCTCTGTTTTTCTCACGCTCGGTCTCGCGTCCTCCCCCCCTCTGTTTTTCTCTCTGTGTTTCTCCTCCGAACTCCCGAACACTCACTGGGTCTCTCTTTTCTCCGCTCTTCCTCTCTGTCTCCGCTCTTCCTCTCCTTCACCGATCTGCCTCCGCGGTCTCTCTTCTCGCTCTCTTTTCTCTGTTTTTCTCGGTCTCGCCCTCCGGACTCCCTCGACGTCTCCCTTTTTCTTCCCTGTTTCTCACCTCTCTCCCTCTCTGATCCGACCCCGCTCGGTCTCTCCCCTCTCTGGCGCTCTCCCTCCTCGGAACTCTCCCTCTGCACCCCTCCTGCCTTCTGATCGCTGCGCTCCGCTTTTTTTTTGGCTTCTGTGTGATGCCTTCTTTCTTCACGTAAGCAGGGGACAGAGAAGTGGGCCAGCGTTGACTGATTCAACGCTGGCCTTTCTCCCTTTTTTTTTTTTTAAAAAAAAATTAATTTTTTTTTATTTTTTGTAATAATTGTAAATAAATAAAAAGAAGTAAAATAAAGTGAAAATATGATTCACTAAATCTATTAATGCAAATGCGCCTAATGTCTATATGCCATGAAAATATTTTTGATTTAGGGGTTAAAAATTAAACCCTAATTTTATGCAATAAAACCCTAAATGGTTTAGCAAAATTTAGGTGTCAACACACTCTTAATTTCATATGCAATTACGTTTGAATTTGAGTGAATGGTACATCTAAGATTGATTGGTCGAGGCCGGTTTGCCCAATTTTTTGCCACAGTGGGACAAAGGAAAAAGTATTTTTTAAGGCTCCATCTGTTTCGCGGAAAATATGTCGCTCATTTTCCGGCGTTTGATTCACTTAGGAAAATAAGTTAACGGAAAACCTATACTTAAATTCAAGAAAATGATTTTCTCTTGAAAATAGGAATCATTTTCTAAAATATAATTAGGTATCGGCGCTTAGACTAAAAACTATATGTTTAGGTATGGAAACCCCAATGCTGGTACTCAAGACCTCGACGTTCAAATCATGTCTTCGGCGCTTGGGCCATCGAAGTCGAGCCTGGGACCCTAGCACTTGCGCCCGGGTCCATTGAAGCCGAGCCTGGGACCCCAGCACTTGCGCCCGGGTCCATCGAGGCTAGGCTCGAAGCCACGATGCCCGTGCTCGATGCCCCAGCACCCAGGTCTGGGTCCACAAAGGCCGAATGTGAGATCCCAGTACCCTAGCTTGGATCCCCAACACTCGGGCTAGGGTCCACAAAGGCAGTGCTTGGATCAATGACACTTGAGCTCTCGCCCTCGACACTCGGGCCTGGGTTTGCAAAGGTCGTGCTTGGGTCCTCGGTGGTCAGGCCCCTGGTGCTCGAGTTAAGGTCTATTAAGGCCAAGGCCTAGGACTCTAGAGCGCGCACTCGGGTCCATCAAGGTTGGGCATGAAATATTAGCGCTCATGCCCCGATCCATCAAGGTCGGGCTCAAGACCCAAGTGCTTGTGCCCCAATCCCCAACGGTCAGGTCGGGTCCATCGAGGCCAGACCTGGGACTCTAATGCTCATACTCGATTCTATGGCTGCCCATGCGCAAGTTACTAGCATCCCGAATAATATATATTTATTTAGGAAAATCAAATCAAATATTTCCAGCACATTTTCAGATTTTAGTCAAACATCAATCTTTTTTTTTTCATTTTCCTGAAAAATGACCTCGCAAAAATTATTTTCAGGAAATGTCACATAGACAAACAGGTCTTAAGAATATAAGAATCAATTTTGACAAGCCGTTCACAACCACTGTTTAAACTCTTCTTTTCTTTCTTTTAAGGAAAGAAGTTCGGTAACAAAACGCAACGCATGCATTTTTTATTAAAATTACAAAGGGTAAATTTTACAAAAAACCTCAAACTAATACACCTGTAATAAATTACCCAAAACTAATTTTTTTACTATTAAAAACTCAAACCAGTACCCTTGTGACAATTTTACACTAAATAAGTTTCCATTAAATTTACCATCAAATTTCTAAATTAGATGACACGTGATAGCTGACGGGTGTATCAGTTTGGAGTTTCAGATGTACCAGTTTGTGATTTTTCGTGGTATTAATCCAATTTATATGAGGGTAAATTTATTGCAAATGTACTAGTTTGGGATTTTTTGTTGTCAAAAACTTAATTTAGGATAAATTTATCATAAGTATACCAGTTTGGGGGTTTTTGGTGGTCAAAAATTTAGTTTGGGTTGAATTTGTGACAGATGTACCAGTTTATGATTTTTCGTAGTGTTAATCCAATTAAAAGGAGGGCAAATTTGTCGCAAATATACCAGTTTGAAGTTTTTTATTGTCAAAAAATTAGTTTAGGATAAATTTTTCACAGTTGTACCTTTTTTGACT
Source organism: Syzygium jambos (assembly GCA_031216235.1). Taxonomy (NCBI): domain Eukaryota; kingdom Viridiplantae; phylum Streptophyta; class Magnoliopsida; order Myrtales; family Myrtaceae; genus Syzygium; species Syzygium jambos. Next base: position 14,821,090 of record CM062225.1, on the reverse strand, counting down.
TTTTCATGATATTACTCCAATTACAAAATACATACCAATGATTAAATTCACACCTTTTACCTAGTTCCACTAGACTGAACAGCTTCATAAAGTAACAATAAAAAACCGGTGCTCGCTCATCACTTAATCCTATTTTACTGAGCAAAGGAAACCTCTTTGCAATATCCTCTTAACTTATTATTTATAAGTTATAGACACCACTCACGTGAAATAATTAATTACGATAAATATGAGTTATGTCCATCCTTTAAATCAATCGGAAGGGTGGTTGAAGCAAGTTTCGACCCCCCCATTGGGCGAAAAACGAGGCCCTTTGATTTAAATGAAACCAACTTCTTTCCGTAAAAAGCTAAACAAGAAGCTCGCTGCCACCGTGTAGAATTTCTTACACATTCAGCGTCGGATAAATGAATGTGTGTTTGGCGTTGGTTTCATAACCTTTTACATGTCAACGATATAACGGTGTGTGTAAATTATTTAGGGTTAGTATCACGGAAAATCTTAAACTGGTACACTTGTGATAAATTTATCCCGAAATAATTTTTTGATCACGAAAAACCCCAAACTGATAAACATGTGATAAATTTATCCTGAATTAATTTTTTTACCACCAAAAACCTCAAATTTGTACACTTGTGATAAATTTACCTTATGTTAAATTGAATTAATACCGCGAAAAATCACAAATAGGTAAGTATATGACAAATAGAGGGGTAAAGTCATAAACTGGTATACCTATCAATTATCACGTGTCATTCAACTCGGTAATTTAACGACAAAATTTAATAGAAACTAACGGAGGGTAAATTTATCACATGCGTATCAATTTGGGATTTTTGGTAGTAAAAAAAATTAATTTAAGGTAAATTTATCATAAGTGTACAAGTCTGGAATTTCTCGTCGTATTAACCAAATTATTTATTAAGCAGTGGACGTAACCTAATAAAAACCCATTTATTTAACCATGGGTCATCAGTCAGATCTCTAGAGTAGATGGATTTACTGAAGCAAACTCCAAAAGCTCCTCGTTTTGTTCGAGTACGTGAAGCTCCTGCTCGCCCATGAAAACCCACGCTTCGACTCCTTTGCGCAACTTCGTGTCCAGTAGAGTCACGAAGTTCGTCGGCCTGTTTTGGATTTCCTCTGTGCACCCGACCATGCTCACCCATGCCGGTCTCCCCCAGCCGAAATCGATTTCGTAGTGACCGAAGTTACACCAGCTCGTGATCGTCACTTGATCTTGCATGCCGGCGAACGACTCACCAATTTCCCTAACGGCGTTACGCAGCATGACCGATCCACCATCACCTACGAAACCTTTCACGAATGGACCGTCTACTTTGTCCTTGATTTCTCGATAACGGCTGATGAGGTCGGGCAGGCCGTTATCCTTCTCTTCAGGCGAGCATAGCACGGTCATGGCCCATACGTAATTCCCCATGGAGTCATCAGGGAAACTCGGGATGGCTCTCCGGCGGATGTTCAGGAAAAGGATCACTCCCACAGGCTTTTCAAGGTTGGATACCTTGTTCAATGCGGCCACGATCGATTTGAGCATTAAAGCCGTGACGACTTCCACTCGAGTCGGGTTCTGCACTTGCGAGTTGGTTGCTTTGGCCTTGAGCCTTGCCATGGCCGATGAGTCGAATACGAATCTCCACGTACCACACCTTGGGAAAGGACGACACATCAATATTCATCAAACTGAGCTGATGCGTACGAATGTATGGCACTTTCCGATGCTAGATGCATTTCATTTTTGTTACCTATACAATTTCACGAAACAAATAAAAAGTACCATATGCTCATAGACGTGTCCAAGTTATGATTTGCAACAACAATGATACACTTTATTATCGCTCATTTCCCATAAACCGAGAGAAAAATGCTATGTCTAAACTTTAAAACTATGAGTGGTTGGGAAAATTACTAAAACAATCCTAAACCTGTTGTAATTGTGTCAATTCAGTCTATCTAACCAATTTTGACCGGCCCGTGCTGACGTGGACGCCAGCTAGCGCTGGCCGTTCGGCCAACACTGAAGTGGCAACCGGCCAGAGGTAGGGGCCGGCGAGGTTGGTCCCATTGGCCGTAGGCGAGTTTGAGCCTCGCCAGATCTAGTAAGGGCTCGTTCTCACTGCTGCTGGCGAGGTCGGCCTAGCCCGCCCTTGGCGAGGCTCGACCTCGCCGTTGCTGGGTAAGATCGAACCCACCGTTGCTGGGCAAGGTTGACCTCGCATGTTACCGGCAAGTTCGAGCCTCGCTAGATTTGGTGAGGGCTAGTCCTCACCATCACTAGCGAGGTCGGCCTCGCTGTTGCTAAGTGAGGTCGATTTCGCCAGTTGCTAGTGAGTTCGAGCCTCACTAGATCTGGCGAGGGCTCGTCCTCACCATCGCTGGCGAGGTTGGCCTTTCCCGCCCCTAGCGAGGTCAACCTTGCCAGCAACCCCGCCTCTGGCCGGTTGCTGGTTCAACGACCAATTAGAGGTTGAAGATGAAGGGAGGAAAAAAAATGAAAAGGAAAGAAAAGTAAAAAATATTTTAAAAATTCGAAAAAAAATTTTATGATTGAATTAGCACAATTGTAACAGGCTTACGACTATTTCGGTAATTTTCCAATGAGTGTTTCATAAAATTGGTACAGAGAACCGTAACATAGTATTATTAGAGCTTAAACATGAGCCATTTGTTTAAATGCACGCTTGCAATCAATCTCATAATTTAACGTATCAATTTATGGACCATACTTAGTAAATTTACCTATGATTTCATTGCCACCTAACGTCACAATCCTGTACCCGACAGTGAATCTTCATGTGCTACTTTTACGATGTTGATTACAATGTGTCCCGTGATTGGATTTGAAAGATACTTACAAAATGTATCGGCAATGCAAATTACCTTTTTCGTCGAAGTTTGAGCGTGCGAATATCTCCCTCTTCTTTAAATAGATACTTCTGTAAAATCATTTTAGGTCGTCTTTTATAAAAATTAGAAAATTAATTCGATAATAAATTGTTTTGTGACTTCAGGAAAATCAATTCAAAATCTCCAAAGTCGATGCTTGTGTAGGTTTCTACAGTTGTCTGTTTTGAACTTGATATATGTAATTGTTTCTGGAGCATATATAGACAGTTTCATAATGACTATCTATCTATAGTATGAAGGTACTTTGTTTTCCTGACATGCATTACCATCCAAATTGCTAGCACTCGCATACCTGCTTGTTTTGAGAAAAGGGAGATAAATGGCTGACAAGGCGTCCTCTTCGGCGAGTCCTTTGCTTGGAATGAACCGCAAGGATGCATCGAAGTTGGGACGTGGAGCTCCGCCGCTTTTGCGGGCCGTGGCTGCCCAACCTTTGAGGAAAGTAGAGAACGAGGCGCAATCTGCGGCGGCATGCGAAATGAGCAAGCTGACCGCAACTCCGCCGCAGGCAAAGGTGGTTGCTTGGACCATCACCACGCGATCTCCTGCTTTTGCTTCCGTCCATGCGACGGTGCAGGGATGGAGCTTCGTGATCGTTTCCAGATCAGGCTGGTGGAGAAGCAGCGGTAGGGGGAAATCGGCCCTGGCCTCGACAAACAGAGCGCCCCCGTCATCACACTCGATGGAGAGGCCGTCGTTGATCTTCCCCGCCAAGGGATAGAACAGTGCTAGGGTTTCGGACAGAGATTGCTTCAGAAGTGGTAGTATGTGTTTTGCTTTTCTGGTGGCTTCTTCAGCTTCGTTGACGGTGTAGAAAAGGACCAAGGGAATGTATGAGCTACGCAAGAACTGATCAAGAAGGGACAGCTTGTGGATTTTGAGGTGGTTTGGTGTGGGACGAGATGGTTTTATGAATTCCTTGGATACCACTTCAACCTCCATTCGGAATATATAGTGGGGGTCTTATGAGTTGATCACAAGGTTGGATGCCCAAGTACTAATTTATAAGAGGAGCTTCAACGATTTCAGTATCGAAAAAGGACTTTTTATATTACACGGTCTATACAGTCTGTTAAGAAAACTACTAAAACAGTCATAAATTTATTACAATCATGCCAATTCAATAGCAAACCTATTTTTTGTGTCAATTGAACCCTAAACCTTTTGTATTTATGTCAATTTAGTTTATCCGGCCAATTTTGGCTAGCTAGCACTGATGTGAACGCCGACCATTCAGCCAACATTGACGTGGATGCTGGCCGTTCAGCCAACATTGACATGTCAATTTATAAATATTTTTTCAAAATTCTTAATTTTTCTATTCTTTCCCTTTTTTTTCTTGCATTCATCTTGGCGACCGACCCTTGTGAGGTCAGCCCCGCCGGCCGTTGGCGAGGCTCAACCTCATCGTCGCTAGGCGAGGTTTGAACTCGTAGCAACTGGCAAGGTTTGAACTCGCAGCAACTGGTGAGGTTGGCCTCGCCACAGCTAGGCGAGGTCGGGCCTCGCCATGGCTGGGCGAGGTCGGCCTCGCCCACTGCTGGCGAGACTCGACCTCGTTGTTGCTGGACAAGGGAAAGTTTGAGCCTTGCCAGTGGTCGACGGGGCCAACCTCGTCGGCCCCTGCCTCTAACCGGTAGCTAAAGGTTGAAGATGAAGGGAGGAAAAAAAGGAAAGAAAATAAAGAAAAGAATAAAAATATTCAAAAAATATTTTAAAAAATTGTCACGTCAGTGCCGGCCAGCCGAAAATTGACTGAATGGATTGAATTGGCACAAATACAAAGAGTTTAGGATTGAATTAGCATAATTATAATATATTTAAGACTATTTTGGTAAGTTTGCCTAAGTTGTTTCTAGCATAACCTGTATGGGTAGTTAGAATTTAAAAAACCGACTACCTAACCAGCCTAAGTCTAAGGATGACAGATGTGAGTTGGGTAAAAACATATTATTACACAAGTTGATTACGTAAAATTAATCCCTTAGGAAATTAGTGAATGCCAGCTTGTGGTCAAAGTCCTGATATTCATCTAGACCGTTGAGTTTGATAGTTCTCATGTTGAATCCGATAACACTGTGGAATTTTAATGGATTTGGATCCTCTTGAGTTAGGCATCAAGGCTCTATTTATTTCACGAAAGATGAACGATGTTGAAAATATTTTCCTAAAATTGATTATCTGTATTGCTTAAAATAATTAGTCAAAAAGAAAATGTTTTTTGTTAGCGATAAAAATTTACGCCTCGACATTTTCATAAATGATGAGAATATTTTCCGTTCGCTCATTTTTGTAAGTGATACAAACGATTATAATTTAAAAAATATTTTTTCACGGAACAAATGCGGCTTAATTTGTCCATCAATAAAATGGGATTTTTTTTTGTCCTTTTTTTATTCCCTTCTCTCATTTTCCAATGTTTACCTTCTTGTGGCCCACCCTACGCCAAGATTTCCTCCGTCATCACAGACTCTGCTCGAGTAGCGTGGCGATCTAGCCCGCATCGCCCCCATCTCCATGATCCGTCATCTCTCTCTCTCTCTCTCTCTCTCTCTCTCTCTTCAACGGTGCTGCCGCGGGGGACCTTAGGTCTCTCTCTCTCTCTCTCTCTCTCTCTCTCTCTCTCTCTCTCTCTCTTCAACGGTGCTGCCGCGGGGGACCTTAGGTCTCCAGCCTGAGGAACCCTTCGATCAGAGGTCGCTTCAGACGAGGCGGAAGCTTCTCTATTCACGAGTTCTCCAAGCCTACGTCGTGAGAGAAAAGAGAGGGAGCGACGGACATCGGAGGAGGCGGAGGGGCGACGGTGGTGCGGAGCGAACGGCAATGGAGGTGCTAGGCAAGGGCAGAGGCAAGTGGAGCGACGAGGGAGCCGGAGAGGAGAGAGCTAGAGAGAGAGTCAGGTTTAAGTTTCCGAGATAAATTTCTTTATCATCGTGTTAACAAGTTTCCTTGGAACAGGTAAGCCTTACTAACGGACCAGACAACCCGACTAATTAAGTATAATTTATTTGAAATACTTGATTTTTCCAGATAAATAGGAGAGCAATCGATGCATTGCAAATTTTAATATTTCTATAATTGATTGCTTAATAAGTGCCTTGGAACACTCGTTAACAAAAAGAGAGTTTTGCTTGAGTAATAGCTTTTGAGCTATTGTGAAAGTAATGACATGTTGTAAGAGTAAACCTCATAAAAATTTATAATTATTTATTATTTATTTTTTGTATTCTACAATAGGCTGTTAATCTCATAATAGAATAAAGACTATCACTGTATCATTTTTCTTTAAAAAAAAAAGGCAGTTCTCTAGAGTTAGAGACATTTTGGTCAATCTCGAATGACAATTGGACAAGGTATTCATATACCTCTAAATTCTAACTCCAGAAAATCTCCATCCTATTTTAAGGGCTAGGGCCTCTTTGGTTAAGCATTTTTCGAGGCAAAACACAAATTTACTTCCCCCCGCCAACGTTTGTGTATTACGAAAGTTTGGACTATTTTGACTCTAGAAAAATCCAAACTGCCTTTGACCGCAAAACTTACACTCAGATTCCGTTCATAAAAATAACTTTTAGGAAAAAGAATTTTGGGTTTTCCGGTATTTATTTCACGAAAAATAAATCAGCCTTTTTTCCCTCAATGGACAAAACACCTTCAAAAATGAAGAAAATGTTTTTCACTTTCTGAAAAGAAGAAAACATTTTCCCCCTTCCTTCTCTCATTATTCATTATAATTATTTTTATTTTCTTTTTTTTTTAAATTCTAATTTTTTAATTATTTTTAATTATCTTTTTTCTTTCTTCTTCTCCGGTCGACAACCGGCTTGTGGCGAGGCCGAGCTCGCCTGAGGCCGGCAAGCTTGGGCCTCGCCTAGCTTGTTGGATCTGGCGAGGCCCGAGCTCACCCTACCGGCCTAGGGCGGGCTCGCTCTTGCTGGATCAGGCAAGATGGAGCCTCGCTAGAGGCCGACGAGACTCAAGCTTGCCTGTGGCCAGCGACCGGCTGAGAAAGAAGAAGGAAAAAAAAGAAAATTAAACATATTTTTTTAAAAATAAAAATTATAAAACTATTGCAATGAGGAAAACCTTTTCCGTACCGAATAATGGAAAATATTTTCCAAGATTTTTTCAAATTTCAGCCGAACGTCGAAAAATTATATCATTTTCAAGAAAATAGCTTCTTAGAAATTTTCATAAATCTAATATTTTCTGCGAAACGAACGGAATCTAAATCAAAAATAAAATGTAAAACTCTATCCTGACACATGTCTTCGTAAATTGATTTGCCATATGTACCGGATTGTCACTGTAATGTCCCGTCTGCCGGCCGTCCTGTCGTCTCTGTTACGCGATAGGCTCATTAAAAATGTCAAGCCTACGAAAGTTTCTGTTAGCCCACTCTCATGTTTCCCTTTTTCTCTTTCAACCATTGGCCTTCACGTTGAAGGTAACAAAAGTAACTCACAATGTTCAGCTAAATCGGACTTCGGGGAGGCGGGTAACGGCGGTTGCCTTTAATAATGATATAGGTAGCATAGAGAGAAGATTCAGCTGGGCCTCTTTTTAGATAAAAAAAAGTCTGAGGATGGATTGAGAATTATAGTAAAATAGGCAAAAAAAAAACACTAAACATACTTGTTAGCTCTAATATGCTAGCAAATGGGAACACTTGTTCTGTGCATATGAAAACTGGGGGGAAAGTCACCTCATTAAGAAAATTTGGAATCATTAAATAATGGTTTCATAAAAATTCACAATTCAAAGAAAAAGAAAAATCATCGGACTTTTCTACTTTGTCAGTTAGGTTCGACAACCCTCGTTATAGTAAGGGCCGACGACCCTTGTTGAGGCATTCATGAGGGTTGGTGAGGGCTGCCAGCCCTCATCGCCAAAGGAGAGGGCTTGCAGGCTCTTATCTGTGTTACATGATGGTGGCGCCACTACCGCTCGAATTGGGGGAGCATGCAAGCCCTCACCCTCGCCCTTGCCAGTTGCTGGTGCAAATCAAGTTCTCCAGCGACATAGTTGCATGCGTTGGGGGCAATTTGGAACATCGCAAATGTGGAATACATAAAAGTGGCTTTGGCTAAGTAAGGCGCCGTTCCACTGCTCGCGTAGTTACTAGGCTCCAGTTCAACGTCGGTGATACAGAAATTTGCTAGATCGATTAGCAATGTTGGCGACATATACCAACAAACAAGTGCTTTCCTACTTTGATATTACAGGAAAGAGGATTGCCGAAACTGATGCGTGCGACTAGCTCGCTCTTAGCTTTGGATTTCGCGGCACACATCTTGTCGTCTTCAACTGCATTCTTTTTTCAGATCGGCGAGCTAATCAAGCACGACGACATCATATTACAGTAGATTCCATCATTGTTGTTGCCGACCCTAACCCTCCTCCTCCTCCTACTTCAATTGACCAAGCACAGTGACATAACCATCTCTCTCTCTCTCTCTCTCTCTCTCTCTCTCTCTCTCTCTCTCTCTCTCTCTCTCTCTCTCTCTCTCTCTCGTAGATGCTGACCTCAAACTCCTCCAAAACCCAAGCACACAAATTTGGTCAAGTTAGGTATGAGTCAGGTACGGATCGGGTATGAGTGTGGGTGACTAAATATGTATATCATTTAAATGAGTCGAAACGGGTTAAATGGGTTAATTTGGATGGGACTATTTATGACCCAACACAAATTGGACCCGATTCACCCATTCGACGGCCCATATTATCCCTAAGGTCTATAAGCCTATATTTTGAGAGTAAAAGAGAGGGAGCAATGGATGAATAAGGTAGAGGTGCGACGGTGGTGTGGCTTGAGGCGACAATGGATAAATTTTTTTAGGGTCCCGTGAACGAGTTCCCTTGGTGCACTATTATGTATGATTTAATTGCAATAATTTAATTTTCAAGGCAATGTTGCATCGCCCGAGGGCAATTATTGCATTGGAAATTATAGTGTTTCTATAATTGATTGTTTTCAAAATGCCTCGGGACACTCATTAACAAAATGCATTCCCCCAGAGTTAGGGACATTTTGATCAATCTCGAATAACAATTGGACAAAATATCCATATATACCTCTAAGCTCTACCTTCAGAAAATCTCTATCCAATTCTAACAGTTAGGGCCTATTTTGTTAGGCATTTTAAAAAAGCGAAAGACATTTTTTTTCCGGTCAAAATTTAAAATACTGCATAAATTTTCTAAAATTATGAAGAAATTATGTATTAATATACGTGTCAAATAAATATAATAATAAAAATTTTGATTGTTTTAAGTTTAGAATAATTCAAAGTGCATCCATCAATCAAATTTAGATTAAGAGTGCGTTTCGCGGAAAATAAGTGATTTGGAAAATATTTTCTGAAAAATGATTGCTTATATCATAAAAATAAGTCAACAAAAAATGTTTGCATTATCGATAATAATCTACGCTTAACTATTTTCGTAGGCGATGAAAAATTTTTCCACTCATTTATTTTCATAAGAGATACAAGCAATTATTTTTCGGAAAATATTTTCCAAACTACTCATTTTTCGCGCAACAAATGCACCAAGGTAAAATGTAAAAGTTCATCTGGACATGTTTTTATGTTCTGGTGTCGTCTTTTCCTACCTAAGCTTCAAGTATATGAATGCTCCTGCTAGCCCACTCTCCTGTTTTCCTTTTTCATCTTTAAGCCATTGCTGTCATATGAAGATGGAAAAAAAGCGACTCTATGCTCACCTGCAACGGACATGGGGCTTGTCAGTTTTTCTTTATTTGTGAGAGTTTGCGTGTGTGAGAGAGAAGAAAAGAAAAGTCTATTCGTCGCCGTCGTTATTAATGTAACGACTTAGTCTTGTAAGGGATAAGAGTGCGGCTCCGCCTCGAGGATGGCGAAGGGGACAGTAATAAATCGAATCTCACATTGCCTGAGGATGGTGAGGTGATGTGCTATGTAAGGAGTAGCACCGGTCTTAACAATTGACAAGGCCTTTTCTGGGCTTCACCCAGCGTAATAAAACCGTGTGGGTTGTAGCCCATAGCGGATAATATCGTCGGCAAGTGGGGCCAAAGGTTGGCCCTTACAATAGTAGGGATGAATCGAATCCCACATTGTCTAGGGACAGTGAGGTGATATGCTGTATAAGGAGTAACACCAGTCTTAACTACCAATGAGACTTTTTCTAGGCAAAACTCAAAGGAAGAAAATCGTGTGGATTGCAACCCAAAGTGGACAATATCGTTGGCAAGTGGGGCTAGAGGTCGGCCCTTACAACGGTATCAGAGCTAAGCTTACCTAGAAAGTGTGTGGTTCGAAGATGAACTAGGCGGAAACTGGTGGGCCTATAACGACCCGGTCCTACAAGAGATGGGAGTACGGCTAGGCCTTGAGCATGGCGAAGGGGACATGAATGAATCGATCTTATGTCACCTAGAGATGGTTAGGTGATGTGCTATATAAGGAGCAGCACTAGTATTAACTACCAATGAGGCCTTTTCTGGGTGAAGCCCAAAGGAAGAAAACTGTGCGGGTTGCAACCAAAAATGGACAATATCGTTGGCAAGTGAGGCTAGAAGTCGGCCCTTACAATGGTATCAGAGCAAAGCCCAACTGGAGAGTGTGTGGTGCGGGGACAATCCAAGTGGAAACTAGTAGACCTATAACAACCCGATCCTACGAGGGATAAGAGTGCGGCTTCCCCTTGAGGATGGTGAAGGATGGAGGAATGAACATAATCTCACATTACCTGGGGATGGTGAGGTGATGTGTTATATAAGGAGTAACACTAATCTTAACTACCAACAAGTTATTTTCTGTACGAAGCATACAAGCTGCGGTTCAAAGTGAACAATATCGTTGGCAAGTGGAGCCAGAGATCAACTCTTACAATTAATGCCTAGAAAAATACTAAGCAGAGGTTATTCATAGACACTAATGTCTATGTGAACATGTGAGCGATACAATTCCATTTTCTCCCAAAGCTTCTTTCTCTAGACTTTCTCTCTCTACAATATGGGCAAGTGAGTGAGCAATCGATCCTCAAGAAAAGACTTGGCTTAGGCGCTCTGACGATTGAAGCAAGCTTAAGTTGCCACACGGGGTCCGATCCTAAACAGCTGACCGACATTAGCCTACTAGCCTACTAGTAGCCTATAGAGTATTTGTACTGGAAGCTCAGCGCTTGAGCACGGAACTCGTTCCTAGGTCTATCAAGGCCGAATATGAGACCCTAGTGCCCGTGCTCATTACCATTTCGCCCTTTTACAAATCGAAGAGTCTCGACAACAAATATGTAAGTCCCTATGTATCATTCGGCGACCACAAGCCACAATTGCAGGTCCCGTGGCTGAGAGCGTTTTTTCGCAGTTCATTTGGGTTCAGGCTTTTGGGATGTGCTTGTTTGCGAAATGTTTCCCTCATTTCGATTCTGCTTTCAATTAGGCAAAGCTTAATGGGATAGCCAATTGCAAGAGCACTCTGTATCAATTATCATTTTCCATCTTAACCGAAGCTCGGCTAAGACGTGGGTCTCTACATTTTCCTCGTGTAATAGTCCCATTTCAATTGTTGTCGACAACGAAAATATTATTCATTAACTAGTTATTTCAAGCTACACGAACATTTATTTTTAGGAAAATACTTTCCAAATCATTCATTTTTCACGAAACAAAACAAAGCCATTCAATTCTATCTATTAACAAAATGTATTCCCCTAGAGTTAGGGACATTTTGGTCAATCTCGAATGACAATTGGACAAGATATCCACATACCTTTAAATTCTACCTTTAGAAAATCTTCATCCAATTCTAACTGGTAGGGTTTATTTTGTTAGGCATTTTAAAAAAAGTAAAAGACATTTTTTTCCGGTCAAAATTTAAATTACTGCATAAATTTTCTAAAATTATAAAGAAATTTTGTATAAATATACTTGTTAAATAAATATAATAAAAAAATGTTTTGGTTGTTTTAAGTTTAGAATAATTCAAAGTGCATCCATCAATCAAATTTAGATTAAATAAAATGTAAAACGTAGAAGTTCATCTGCACACGTTTTTATGTTGGGTTAATACTACGAAAAACCTCAAACTGGTATACTTATGATAATTTTATCCTCTGTTAGTTTTCGTTAAATTTTATCGTCAAATTTTTGAGTTGGATGACTTATGGTAGCTAACAGATATACTAGTTTGGAGTTCTACCCTTTATTTGTTATAATTGTACCAGTTTACAGTTTTTTGTAATATTAATTTAATTTAATTTAATGGAAGGTAAATTTGTCACAAATATATCAGTTTAAGATTTTTGATAATCAAAACATTAATTTGAAGTAAATTTATCACAAGTGTATGATTTTTTACGGTATTAACCTTTTTATGTTCCACTGGGGGTGTCATCTTTTCTGCCCAAGTTTCAAACATACGAAAGCTCCTGTTAACCCACTCTCCTCTTTTTTCCTTTTCATCTTTCGACCATTGTTGTCACATGAAGATTGGAAAAAGCGACTCTATGTTCACCTACACCGGACATGGGCCTCGCCGATTCTTCTTTATTTGCGAGAGTTTGTGCGCGTACGTGGGGAGAGAAGAAAAGAAAAGTCTATTTGCCGCAGTCGTTATTAATGCCCAGAAAAATACTAAGCAGAGGTTATACATAGACACTGCCCAAGAAAAATACTAGTGTCGATGTGAGCCATACAATCCTATTATCTCTCAGAGCTTCTTCTCTAGACTTTTTATCTCTACGTTCCAGGCAAGCGAGTGAGCAATCAATTAGCTCAGGCGCTCCAATTATTCAAGGAGGCCAAAGTGGCCACACGGGATCTGATCCCAAACAACCGATCCGTATGCTAGCCCACTAGCCTACTAGTAGCCTATAGAGTATTTGAACCAGAAGCTCCGCACTTGAGCACAGAACTTCTTCTAGCTCCATCAAGGCTGTACCCGGGATCCTGGTGCCCATGCTCATTACCACCTCTCACTTTTACAAATCAAAGACTCTATAGAACAAATATGTGAGTCCCTTTGTATCATTCGATGACTACAAGCCCCAATTGTAGGTTCCGTGGCCGAGAACGTTTTTTCGCAATTCATTTGGGTTCAGGCTTTTGGGGTGTTTGTTTGTGAAATGTTTCCCTCTTTTCGATTCCGCTGTCGATCAGGCAAAGCTTAATGGGATTGTCAATTGCAAGAGCACTCTGTATCAATTATCATATGAACCAAAGCTGGGCTAAGACGCGGGTCTCTACATTTCCTTATGCATTGCTTCCATGTCAATTGTTGTCAACAATGAAAACATTATTCATCGACTAATTATTTCAAGCTATACAAACGTCTATTTTTAGAAAAATATTTTTAAAATTATTTATTTTCCCGCGAAATAAATGGAGCCTAATATATATTAAAGCATTGCCTTAGGCCAAGCTTGGAGCTCGAGAGGCCATGGCAGCAGCGAGCTTTGAAGTTAGATCCAACCTCAAAGCTTGTGGTTGCCATGGCCAAATCTGGCAGGGTGGTCACGCAAGGGCTGACATATTCTGTCAGGGCCTAGGCGGCAGTCGGCGGAGACGAACCGCCTCAAAAGAGCTTTGGGTGAAGATGGTGAGGTCGAAAACAACTTACAATTTATTTTTATTTTTATTTTTATATCTAATGTGTCGGTCACGTGACATCATGTTAGCTTCGCATCGATCCCCTTCAGATTTTTAACGGCGATTTTCAACGAACAAAGGGTAAATGTGTCAATATAATTTGAGATTGGGTTAATATCATGAAAAATCCCAAACTAGTATATCCATGACAAATTTATCCCAAATTAATTTTTGACCATAAAAAATCTAAAACTGGCATACCCGTAATAAATTTACCTTAAATTAATTTTTTGATCATAAAAAACTCCAAACTTTATACTTGTGACAAATTTTCCCTCCATTAAATTGGATTAATACAAAAAAAATCACAAATTCGTACGCCCATGACAAACGGAGGGTAAAACCTCAAATTAGTACATCCGTGTCATTTAATTCAATAATTTGATAGTAAAATTTAACAAAAAATATTAAAGGATAAATTTATCACAGATATATCAATTTAGAGTTTTTGATGATCGAAAAATTGATTTGGGTTGATTTGGAGTTTCTGATGGCACTAACCCCTCGAGATTTTGGATAACTTGCCCTTTGCCTTCTCATAAACCCTAATGCGCAGAATTTTCCTAGTCATATAATCGCCCACACCGCCGTTCCGGGCCCCCACCGATCCAACTTCTCCCTCCTCCGCCTTTCTCCCCCACTTCGCACTTGGGAAGCTCCAAGGACAGCGAAAAATCTTTCAATCCGCGCGCCTCCCGAGCGAATCTCTGCTGCGCTCAATGAGCTCCCGCCTCCGCATCTTCCGACGCGCCTCGCCCGTTGAACGTCGCACGACCGCCTTCTAGCTGGAGATCTCCGGAGCCATCCCGGAAATCGATGGCGTCGGAGGCGCTGGGCCGGAAGGTGTGGAGCGGCGCCGGCGGCCTGAGGCGGTTGGAGGGCGGAGGGAGCGTCAGGAGCGGAGGAGACGAGCGTCGCTTCGGCGCTCGCAGTCCGATTCTCTCTCGGCGGCGGGCGAGTGCAGGCGAGGACAGGATGCGCGCAGCTCCTCCGTCGTCGTCTTCTGCTCCGAGAACGAGCTCGCTCGCCGTGCGCCACTCCCTCATCCCAATGGGTGTTGTTTTTTGCACTTCGGGGGCGATTGCCAATTCGTTAGTGACTTGCGTAATCCTGTTTTGTTTTTCCCCCCTTGCAGCAATCGGGAGAGAGGGCGATCGCGTTTGGATGGACTCGGCATTTGCGGGCCAGAGCAGGAGGCAGTGGCGTGATTGGGAATAACCCGTGGGTACAATTTTGAGAAACTCCGAGCTCAATGGAAACTTTTTGTGGTTCTTTTTGGTCTGTCCATGCTGGGCGCGCTCTTGTGCGTGCTTGAGATAGCGGTTTAATGCAAGTTTCATTTAGTGCTAGTTCAACATGCATTATCGTCCTATTAATTTCCAGCTGATAATTGGTTTCGTCTTCTTGTATGTCAATTCTTATAATACAATTGCCATCATCTTCTTTTTCATGGCATCACCTGTTTGTCAAGCTGCATGCGCGGAGATACATATAGCTACAGCGCATATAAGATGGGAAGAATTTTCGTGTTTGTTGAATGGGTTACTGAGCTAGCACTGTATACATCTGCGGGTGCCCTTTTTTTTTGTGTTGTGTGCGGGGTGGGCGGATGAGACAAATGGGGAATTTCTCCGACCTGCTAATTTCCTTACGTGCTTTCTTTTCTATGTGAATCTAGTGCTGTTGTGGAGTGCCAGTCTTAATTTGGCTATATCACTTGTGCATGCCTTCTAATATATTTAGTTTCCATGGTCCTGCTTAACAGTGAGTGCCTTCACAGGGTCGGAAGAACATCACTGACAAGGAGTATATGTATAGAACTCATGCAACATCGGGAGGTAATTATTTAGCATCATAATTGTCACGAAAGATTAAATTGCATGTTCTGTTTAGGCTTTCATCATTAGACTAGAATTCTTAAGGCATATCTGTGGTGTCTATGGCTATCACCTTTTATAGTTGTTTGCGATTCTTTCAAGTATTCTTGGTGAACTAAGATATCCTTTTTCCCTTGATTTACATTTCTCCTACGTTAATCCCGGTTCCCTCCTTTATGTCTTGGCTGGGGGGGCCATGGGATGGCTTGTTGGTCTTTTATCTAAATTGTGTGTGCATGGCAATGCTTTGTGGTCAGAGCTATTGTAGAACATTGAAAGATTTTTCCTTTTCCTTTTGTTAAAGTGCAGCTGATCAATGTTTCGGGCATCAAATTGTTGATGCACTACAATTGGGTGACAGAACCGGAGCTTCCAATCTTCTTTCATATCTTGGCTATGAGAACCAATCACTAAAGGCTGACGATGTAGTTCATATCCTTGATTACTGTGCCAGATCATCAGATGCTTCGGTAAGATGAAATTATATTTTGTTGCTACACTAGATGCATATTATTCAGTCTTGCCTAGAAGAATGTTCATCCATGCCCTGCAGCGTTTATAATGCAGATTAGAGGATCATCCAACAGTGACTGTCATAGAGTTGCTTTTTTGCCTGAAATTGACGAACAACAAACAATTAAACTACACAACAAGAAGCAAGCGATAACCCATTAAGTGGGGCTGGCTACATGAAATCTGCCATTGTGCTTGATGTTTTGTTAAATCCTCTGTGAGATTCTGGATGTTCCATATCTTTTCATATTGTCTCTGTCCACGTCCTTCTAGGTCTTCCCTACTCTTTTAAACAATGTATCCAATCCTTGTCACATTGCCTCACTAGGGCATCTGAAGGCCTTCAATCAACATCACCAAACCATTTAAGACAGACTTTCTTATCTTTTCCTTAAGTGGAGTAACATCTACCTTTTCTTAAATAGCTTCATTATCAATCTTATCTCTTCTTGCGTGCTCGCTCATCCAAAGAAGCATTCTCATCTCTGCTACACTGGTTTTGTGCACCTGCTGCTGCCCACCCAACACTCCATGCTATAAAGCATTGCTGGCCTTACTGCTGTCCAATAGGACTTTTCCTTGGGCTTACGTGTCATTTGGTGGTCACACAAAACCCCAAATGGACCACTTCTTCCTGCCTGTACTCTGTGAATGAGATCTCCGTCTTTTTCCTCTTTTTTTTTTAATAGAATCAATCCAAGATATGAGAAATGTTCACTCCTTAGCACTTTTTAAACTCCAGTTTTCACCAGGGGGTCATTTGAACTTCTGCCATTGCTAAAGTCACACACCATATATTTGTCTTAGTCCAATTGAGTTGAAAAATTTTAGATTCCAAGTTTCCCTCCGAAGTTTGAGTTTCTGGTTAACCCCGACATGGGTTTCATGAACCAGCCCTGTGCCATTTTCGAAAAGCATACATCAAGGAACATCTTGCATATATCTTGTCAGCTTATCAATTGAGGCAAAAAGATCAAGGACTTAAGAGCAAAGCCTTAATGTAACCCTAAAGTTATTGGGAATTCTTTTATTTCCCCTCCGTTTGTCCTAATGAATGTGACAGCTCCACATGCTTATCCTTTATTATTAGTATATGGGCAATGCGTGTCCCTTTCATTTTGAAAACTCTCGAAATTTTCCTTGGTACTCTATCATATGCTTTTTCCAAAACTATGAACACCAAATGCAGAGCTTTCCATTAATTTTTTTTTATACCTTTTCATTAATCTTCGTGATAGGCAAATAGACTCAAGAGTTGATCTACCTGGCATGAAACCAAATTGGTTAACTGAAATATGAGTCTCTTGCCTCAACCTGAGCTGGATTACGCTTTCCCAGAGCTTCATGGTATGGCTCTTTGGCTTAACCCCTCTATGGTTGGCACAATTCTGGGTGCCACCTTTCTTATTGTAGGTAGGCACCTAAGTATATTTTTCTCCATTCATCTGGCTTTTGGTTGGATCTTAAAGAAGATTTCGTTAAAAAGGGTTGTCAGCCAAGATACGCCATCTCTCCCAGAAAACTTTCACACTTCTATTGGTATACTACAAGGGTCCACCCCTTTTCCTCCTTTCTTTTATATAATGGATCCAAGATATGAGAAATGTTCACTCCTTGGCACTTTTTAAACTCCAATTTTCACCAAGGGGTTGTTTGAACTTCTGCCATTAGTAAAGTTACACACCATATATTTTTTCTTAGTCCGATTGAGTTGAAAACTTTTAGAGTGCAAGTTTCCCCCCAAAGTTTGAGTTTCTGGTTAACCCCAACTTGGGTTTCATATCCCAGCACTGTGCCATCTGCGAAAAGCATAAATCAAGGAACATCTTGCATATATCTTGTCAGCTTATTAATCGGGGCAAAAAGATCAAGGACTTAGGTTCTGTTTGTTTTGTGGAAAATGTTACGTTTCTGGAAAATGTTTTTCAGGAAGTCATTTTCCTAGAAAATGACAATTTTCCGGTGTTAGGCTGAAATTTGAAAAAGTTTCTGAAAACATTTTCTGATGTTCGGTATGGAAAAAATTTTCTTCCTTGCACTACTTTTAATAATTTTTTATTTTTATTTTTTAAAAATATTTTTAATTTTCTTTTTTCTTTCTTTTTCTTTTTTTTTCCTTCTTCTTCCTCTTGTTCAGCTGGTCGCTGGCCACGGCAGCGGCCAGCAACTGGCCAGGTCGAGCCTCACTGGCTTGTGGTGAGGCTTCGGCTCGCCTAAGAAAAAAATGACTGGTGAAAGAAGGAGGGGGGAAAGTGTTTTCCTCTTCTCAAAAAGAGGAAGTCATTTTCCTCAAAGTTGAAGGTGTTTTTCCCATGGGGGTGAAATGTTTTCTGTGGGAAGTTATTTTCCATGAAACGAACACCAGAAAACATTTTCCCCGAAGTTATTTTCCATGAAACGAATAGAGCCTTAGAGCAAAGCCTTAATGTAACACTATAGTTATACGGAGTTCTTTTGTTTCCCCTCTGATTGTCCTAACGAATGTGTGACAGTTCCAAGTGCTTATCCTTTATTGTTTGTATATGGGCAATGCATGCCCCATTCATTTTGAAAACTCTCCAAATTTCCCTTGGTATATCATATGCTTTTTCCAAAACTATGAACACCAAATGCAGATGCTTCCACATATTCTTATAGCTTTCCATTAATCTTTATGATAGGTAAATAGCCTCGATAGTTGATCTACCTGGCATGAAACCAAATTGGTTAACTGAAATATGAGTCTCTTGCCTCAACCTGAGCTGGATTACGCTTTCCTAAAGCTTCATGGTATGACTATGGTTGGTACAATTCTGAATGCCACCTTTCTTATTGTAGATAGGCACCTCAGTATATTTTTCTCTATTCATCCGGCATTTGGTTGGATCTTAAAGAAGATTTCTTCAAAAAGGGTTGTTAGCCAGATATGCCAATCTCTCCCAGAAAACTTTTCACACTTCTATTGGTATACTACAAGGGCCCGCCACTTTTCCATTCTTCATCTTCTTCAAAGCTCTGAACATTTCGTACTTATGCATTGGTAGAAAGAGTAGTTTCTGCGTTCTTCTGAATTGCTCAACTCTCGGTGAAGTTTCCTCTCATATCTTTCATTGAAAAGTTCATGGAAATAATTTCCGCAGCTACCTTTGACAACATCTTTCTAGGAGGACCTTCTGATTTTTGTCCTTGATACATCTCACCTGGTTTAGAACTCTTGTTTTCCTCACTCTTGAGCCAATTTACCTCTCACTTTCTCCTCCTTTGGTGTCTAGCCCTTTATAAAGGTCATACAAGTGGCTAGTTTTGCTTCACATAGGACTTTCTTCTTCTCCGTCTTTGCTATTATTTACTTTGCTATGTTTTCCGCACTTTTATCCTTGTACTTGACTTTGTGGCATTTTTTCTTAACCTTAATCTTTTTGTCGTATCTCCTTTGTCCGCCACCATGACTCCTATTGTGGTGCACAAGCCCTCGACTCCCCAAGGACCGCTTTTGCTACTCTCCATATGCAACTAGCCCAAGATTCCAAATTTGATTTGAACCCATCTGTCCTCCCATGTACACTAGCCAATAAGGGTGTTCATGATAACCGTTCTATTTCTCGCCAAATATACTTTTCTTGTTCTCGAGAATAAGCTTGGAACAGAAATCTGTTTGGTAATGC
This sequence comes from Syzygium jambos, assembly GCA_031216235.1. Taxonomy (NCBI): domain Eukaryota; kingdom Viridiplantae; phylum Streptophyta; class Magnoliopsida; order Myrtales; family Myrtaceae; genus Syzygium; species Syzygium jambos. Next base: position 14,801,495 of record CM062225.1, on the reverse strand, counting down.
AATTTTATTTTTCTATTTACGCAACAAATTTTTAGTCCATAAATAGGTTTGGAATAGAAATGAGAAGTAAAAATATTCTACTTTTCTATTTCTGGAGCAAAAAGATAAATAAAAACTCTCATCATCGATTGCTCTTGCCTCTCGTTGCATGTGGCTGTCACCACCCTCGCCGGCCACCCCCACCCATCGCTGGCCGCCACCACCGCCCGCTGGCCGCCCATCGATGAGTGGAAAGGAGTGTAAGAGAGAATTTTAAGAAGGCCTATCAAATGAATTTTTGTTTTGGGAAGATAAATTTTGTGTTGTTATCAAACGCATATTTTTGTTCAGAAACTCGTCCAGGGAATAGAAATAGAAAAATCCATTTTGGGCTAGAAATCTATTCCAAGAATAGAATGGTTATCATTCGCACCCTAACTATTCTTTGAACAGGGATTGTTGTCTTTATAGATTCCACCATTTGATTCCAGGACACTTCGTGCGCGAATGATAGCCATCCTCTTCCCCGGCCCTATTTTTGGCTAGAAATAGATTTCTATTTCTATTCCCTAAACAAGTTTCTGAATAAAAAGTAGCGTTCGATAACAACATAAAATTTATGTTCCCAGTGGCTGGTTGGCTAATGGGCAGCGGGCAAGGGTGGAGGGTCGGCAGGCAGGTGGTGGCGATCGACGAGGGCGGGCAATAAAGAGAGTTGTTATTTCTGTTGTTTCAAAAATAGAAAACCCCTTCTCATTTTTGTTGCAAACCTATTTCTAGGCTCAAAATTTGTCCTGAAAATAAAAAAAATGAAATTGCATTATCAAACGGATTTCTATTCCAAATTTGTTCCTAGGAATAGAAAAATAGAAAAATAGAGAAACAAAATGGTTATCATTTGTGCCCTGCTTGTTTCTCTGGCTTCCCCTTTTAACGTGGACATCAAGCACCATTAGTAGATGTTGGATAGTTTAAGCTTTCTTCAGGCACAACTTTGCAATCTTTGTAACTTATTTGAACATTTTTCCTTATCAAATAGTAATCTATTTGCAAGCGTGAGAATGCACTCTTCTAAGTGCTTGCATGCTCCTCCAGCTTCTTGAAGAAGGTATTGGCTAATATAAGATTAGGAGCCATTGCAAAGTCACAAATGGCCTTCCCCTGCTCCTTTACCTCTCTAAAGCCATAACCTTCTCGAAAGCTTTTGTAAACTTCCGTATCTTTACCCACATGCCCATTTAATCTCCTGTAAAAATCTTCTACGAATGGGGATCTCTTGAACTAGTTCCCTAAGGTCTACCCAAAAGTGCTTCTCAAGGAACCAACTTGAGGTGCATCAAAACTAATTGCAAGTTATCCTGGCTTGCCACAATTTTGATAGCAATGATCCTATCCCATTCTTTTAACATCTACTGCGTCTTCCTTCAAGGTGTTATCGAGATGATTCTGACTCCGTTTCTAAGTGCCTGCATACCAAAGCTTGAAATCCGAGTTCTTGAAGATCCTTTGCCTGTGAACCAACCCACTTAGTCTCTTGAAGGCACGTGATGCTGATCCTACACTTAACCATTACATCTACCATTTCCATCAATTTACACTTTAAATTCCCAATGTTCCAAGTCCCCATCTGGATCCTTCCATCTTGGACTAACCTCTTTACCCTCATTCCTCCGAAAAGATGAGGGAACACTTGCTTATTTGACACTGCATCCCAGCACCTATGTTGTGGCCTTTGCTCACTTCTCACTATGCTCAGGCCAAGCAGCGTAACTTCCGGCGATGACCTAGCTTTTGCGCCATTTCGTATAGGATTCATTCATAAAAGTTCAACATCAAAAAGAGTGCTGGCTGTTGGCTACCTGACCGACCCTTTTCCCTACCTTATCCATGCGGTCGATCGGGTTGTAGAACTCTAAAACTTGCATGCTCTTTGAAAATAACTTAAGAATAATTGCCTTTCTTCACTCTTTGTACAGATGGGCATGTATACTGTTATGTGCTGATATTGCTTATTCATTTACATGGCATACACAAGATGAAATTTTATTATGTTCATTTGTTGAGGGTTTTGCTTAATTGTGGTATATTTCTTTGGACTTTCATTGTCCTAAGAAGCCATTTATCTCATGAGCAAAAATCCCATGCATATACTTGCGCTGAAAATATTGGAAGTCTAGGAAGATACTAAGTACTTTTTTCCTTTAGCTTTTGGGTCGGAGCGGAACCCACCAAATGGACTATGGGAGAGGACAGCATTCAATTTCCTTATCGGCGTTCTGTGTAGTAGATTTTAAACTCTTGTTGATTATGTATAATTTGCCTCAGTTATGAAGATAGCAGAGAGATGGGCAATCAGTTCTTTTGCTCCCTTAGAGCATGCACGCCATAGGGTACACTATGCCATTGTGTATCATTGGTCCAATGTCTCATCTCTGTATGAAGTTTCCAACTTAAACTGAAAAGAAATTTGTTTAATCCAAATATAGCCCCAGAAACTGATCATAACATTAGGATAGCCTTCCTTACTTAGATCTTATGAACTTCAATCTGTTAAAGTAGGCTACTTCTGGCATTTTGAAATGGAAAAGATCATGGATTTTGTGAGCAGAATTGATATTTGCTACTTTATTATATGTATATATTGAACAAATTAAATATCTTATAAGAAAGGATACTACAGATGCAGGTTTTGGTGTTTACTCACAAACATATTATTAATTTCATTATCCTGTTCGATGATATGCAACATAGACTTCATATTTCCTCTTTCAGTTGATGCTAGGCGTGATCTATTGTCATGTCAATGTAGTGATCCCTTGCTGGGACTGTATTTGGTTCTCATTCAAGCAAGCCTTTAGGTAGTTAAGCTGATGTGGCGTTTGATGTGTATGCAGTTTGCCATGGAAACTTGGAAATTGATTAATGAGAAGAAGATCAGCATAGGTGAAAGATGCCACATTCTTACTTTGCAGGCACTTTGTAAAGCTGGTTGCTTGGCAGTGGTATATGATCTTTTTCTATGTGCTCTGGATAAAAGTCATGAGAATTCCTTTCACAAATGATCCATAGTGGATAATTAGCTTGTTGCTCATTATGGAAGTTAAACATGGTAACTGAAGTTTCTTCTCTTCTATTTTTTAAGTTTGTTAATATACACTCATTCTACAGGTCATTTAGTATTGACAATAAAATGGTCCTGATAACCTTGAGTATCATCTATAATATGTATGCTGGCAGAATATTTATTTTAGGACTTATCTTTTGGATTTCTGCCAATAACGAATTAGTCAATAAGAAGCTGAGAATATATTAGTTGTGCCACGCAATTACTCCAAATATGAACCATTTATTCTGTACTTAATTTCTTTGAAGTGTTGAAAATGAACATGGCAACACATTCAAATACACATTATCAATAATTTTTTTGACTGCATATCGCGTTGCAACCTAGTAGATAGATATTTAGGTTAAAGCTCTATACTCATTATTACTGTAACTGATTGTCCAACATATTAGTATCAATGGCACCAACTTCTATGTCGCATATTGTTTCTCACCATTGCACATCACCAGATTGATGTGAGGATTCAGCAGGCATTATTGTCTACAGTGAACATTCAAAGTTGCTAAACATTCTGGGAATGATTGTCCCAATGTTAACTGCTTTGTTTGATTTGTTCTAGTTTGATACTTACCAAGAGAAAAAGGACAACCGAGAACTTGAATCATTCTACATTAACCATATGCTGGAAAGGAATTGACGGAACCTAGTCTTCAGCATCTTTACACCTTTTAGATATTTTTCCTATCTTGCAGCTAAGGAGGTGGAAGATGTAGAACACAGAACTAATAGGAAGGTTGGGGAAGAGAGATCTATTGGATTAAATTTGGATTGAAGGATATTGTGATATTCTCTTTTTCCTTCAATCGTGTAAACTTGCAGTTCAGAAAAATATTCATGGACATTTTGGATCAAAGGATATTGTGATATTTTGTTTTTCCTTCAATCGCGTAAACTTACAGTTCAGAAATATATTCATGGATATTAGTCATAGTTAGTAGTTGGTCATAAATAAGGGAATCAGGGTTTTGTTAGTGTCTCTCAGTCTCTATAAATAGAACCATCTTATGTACTCTTTCATTAAGTTGTTGAATAGACATGTAGTCTTTATTGATTCTCTCTCCCTCTCTCTCTTGAAGATCCTAAAATATTGACATGGTGTTAGAGCTACCAAGAGAGAGGGACCAAAATCAAAGCCCTAGAATGCCAAAACGCAGCTGTTTTTCTCGTGGTTAGTCACACAATAAGGTTTTTTTCGTCTTCTCTATTAGGCCACCAAGCCAGGCAACCATGGTCTTCTCTGTTGCAAGCTCTGCTCAGTCCCGCGCTGTTAGTGTTCTGAGCTGGTTGTCAATTACATAAAAATCTTCTTGTCTGTGAAGGATTCGAGCTTCATCCGTTGCTGTCTCCTCTGTTCATCAATTTCTTTAGTCATCAGGGGGAGCTTGTCGCCAGCCCAGGTTGTCCAGATTTGGAGAGTCATGCATTCTCCTTCCTCTTTCAGTCACGAGTTCTTGGCATTGTGGGTCTGTCCACTTCTCTCTCGCCGGCCATTATTATTGGGCATGTCCGTCAGCTTTCCAGTTTGTTGTTGAAAGCTGTTCTCCTGGTGTCCTTGCGAGCTCATTCTCCACCTTTGTCACTGGCTAGCACACCTAGTCTGTTTTTAGTGTTTGTTACTGTCAAGGGTCTGTCATCCTACTCAAGCCCATTCCATACCTCATCATTTGTCGTCCTTGGTCCTTTCCAGCATAGTCCTTTCCAGCATAGTCATCAGTTTTGCTCCTCCATAAAAGTGAAGCTCTCTGGTCTTGTGGGTTTGCTGGTTTGGTTTTAGGTTTGTGTCAATAGGAATTTGTCTTCAGCAAAATCTCCCAAAATCTCCCAATTTTGGTCATTTGCCTCGACAACCTCTACTGTGAATGTCATCTATTGTGAGCATCATCAATGAGCAAAGTTGCCATCAAGTTTCCAAGGCAACTGAGTGCCAGAGCAAAGCACACCTTTGTTGGGCAGCCACAGTTGAGCGCTGTGGGGTGATGAATCCATGAAGTTAGGCTCTCACACGATTCGGTCTTCATTGTTTGAGGGAGAGAAAGTTGTCAACTTTCTGGTCTCCATTTGTCTCTTTAGCGTGCTTCTACCAAATTCGACAATGTGGGTTACTTTCAATTTGTCGTGTAATGTTCGGCTTATACAATAATCTTTGTGTTAAATGTGGTTTGATGTATCCAAATCCGTAATCTAGTGCAAGGTCCGGCTTACACAGTGCTTTAGTCACAGACTATGGAATGAAGTTGCACCTGTCATAAGTTAGCTGGATGCTCTAGCTTGAGGGGAAGTGTTGAATTATAAGTAGGGATATTAGTTAATAGTTAGTAGGTGGTAATAAATAAGAAATTAGGGTTTTGTTAGTGTCTCCCATGCTCTATAAATAGAGCCATCTAATGCACTCTTTTATCAATCTATTGATTGAAGATGTAGTCTTTATTGATTCTGCCTCCCCCTCTCTCTTGCAGACCCTATAATATTCACATTAGCAAATCTATGGCCAAGCTCTTTGTGACCATTACTGGCGTTGACTTTGTATTTGGACTGAAGCTCAGTTATTGATTAATAGAACTTTGAAAAATAAGATTCTAAGCTGACAAAGGTGTAGTAAGTAGGAACTGTTAGGACAAGTAGAATTGCCAGGCTTTTTCACACAAATTTGTAAATTACTCTGACATGCAAGACATTGATAACTTATGTGGATGGATTAACATTTCTTCCTGATAAAGTTGGCAGAAAATATGTTATTTGCTGTAGAAATCATATTGATCGTATCTTAAAAAGCTGAAAAACTACAATTCACTGGTACAGCTAAATTTTGGAGGAGACTTAAATCTGGTTCTCTGTTGATAAAGAATTCTGACATTTTGGACTAGAATTTAAGACCTTCAAAGGTTTGGAATCTTGGTATTGAAAATAAACTAGTTTCCCTAGGTTGAGGTTTATATTCTCGTTTTTCCTGGTGAGTGATAGTCATGTTATGGTTGTAGTTTGTAATACTATCATATTTATTTTATTTGGTATGGGTACTCATTCATATCGGAGCGCTAACCTTGTTCATTTTTTCACATTATTCAGGGACTTAATTTACTATCTAGTCCTGGAGAAAATCATCATGTGACTCATTTCTTGGATGCGTATAATTATTTCCTAAGGGCCTGTGTTGTTGTGCAAAGTGAACTATATGCTGATTGCTTAGATCTGATGGAGCACCGGCTTGTGGGGAAGAATGAAGCAACTTATTTGGAACTCCTTGAGGTATGATGCTGTAGATGATTTTTTTTTCCATGGCTAGTGTTTAATCTTCATTGTACCTTCGCTTTTCTGAAGAGTGAAATGGATTTTTCGCACCTTGCATGTCATGCCTATTTCCCCCTTATTGTCTTATGTAAGAAAGTTCAACCCAAAAACTTAAGCTAATAAGTAGAGGAAGACCACATGAATATATAGAGCATTTAAGATCCGTTGTCAAGAGATGTGGGATAATACTTCAACAACCTCTCTCACGTGGAAGTTGGATTATGGGCGACATATGGAATATTGATTATGCACATTCATGTGGAATTTTGACATACACATTCCTGAAAGGGATAGCATTCGCTCTGATATTATGTTAGAAAGTCCAATCGAAAAGTCTAAGCTAATAGATGGAGGGAGACCACATGAATATAAAGAGCATTTAGGACCCATTGTGAAGTGATGTGGAACAATACTTCGACATCTTCTCTCCCATTGCAAATGCAGGAAAGTACCAAATAGAAGTATTCTTATTCCGAAAATGTGTGTGTTTGAGAGGGGGGGAATTGGGCATGGAGTCATGGGCCATTTAAAGACCTATGCTATGAAGAGAATCCTAAATTGATGCCGTTCTAAGAATTAAACTCTAGTTCCAGTTCCAAACCATGCCACTTTAACTACTTTTCTCCAAGTATAAGTTCATGTCATACGTGTCCTTCGCTCATAAAAATTTCCCGACGTGTTTTAGTGTGAGTAGTCCTTTCTTTTATGGCTCCTTTTCAATGCTCTCGGTATGCTCTTCCCCAATTATTTGGGGCAATTGATCTATTTTTGTAAGTAAAAAGGTTGTGGTAAAACGTTCTCACCATTTTGTCTTTAGATTTATCAGGTGCTTATAAAGGTACCTTGCAAAAAATCCGAAATCCAAGAATAAGATTGTTTGACATATAGTGCATTTTAACATATTGAGGATTGCTTCTGTCGATCCTTTTTTGCTCTTATAGTGTAGATTCTTTCATTTTTTTGCACGCACATGCATGTGCATCTCTCAATTATTCTCTTAGTCAAGTGGGCAGTAGTTAGGATATTTTTACGTGAGAGATGTGTTGCATACTTCAAACTTTTGACTAATCTCCTAAGAACAACTAACCAATTCAGATGTTACTGGAGAGATGTGTAGGTTAGCATACTTCAAAGTTTCTGATGAACTCATGTTGGGCAACTAAGGGTGCGTTTGGCAACGTGCCAAATAGTAAAAATTTCTGTTCTTTTGTTCCCAGAAATAGTTTGGGAACAGAAATGCGTTTGGTAAACGCATTTGTTCCCGGGCACATTTTTGCAAAAACTTGTGCCGAGAAACAGTTTTGGAAGAGAAATAAGAAGTAAAAAAAAGTTGCTTCTTGTTTCTCGGCACAATTTTGAGAATCAGTTTTTTTTCTTTTTTTTCTTTTTTTTTCTTTTCTTATTTTTGTGTTCTTCTTCGTTGGGCTTGGCCGGCCGCCGGACGCCGGCGACCGGCCACAGCCCAGGGCCGGCGAGGGCGTCACGGCCCTCGCCGGCCGCCGGCGGAGGCGAGGGTCGCCCTCGCCGGCGAGGGCTGGACCCTCGCCGCCTGGGCGAGGCGGCCCTCGCCGTCGCGACCCACGGCGAGGCCGAGCCTCGCCCAGGCGGCGAGGGTCCAGCCCTCGCCCTCGCCTCCGCCGGCGGCCGGCGAGGGCCCTGACGCCCTCGCCAGCCCTAGGCTGTGGCCGGTCGCCAGTCGTCGGCGACCGGCCATGGCCAAAGAAAAAAATAATTAGAAAGGAAAAAAAATTAAACAATTCAAAATATTATTTGAGAACAGAAATTTTGTGTAGTTTACCAAACGCATTTCTATTCTTTTCTACTTTAGGAATAGAAATTTTGTGTAGTTTACCAAACGCCTTAAAATACCTAGAAATTGTTTCCGGGCACAGAATCAAAAAAAATCATTTCTGTTCAGAAATTGTTCCGGGGCGCAGAATGGTTCTCATGCGCACGCTAATTTTGTTGAGTGATAGAGGACGATTGTGGAAATGTTAATCAGAAAAACAATCTGATAAGGCACATTTGACGAGCTAAAGAATTAAGCAGGGGCAGGGGGACCTTTGCCCCACCAAGTTTTCTAAATAATTGTCTGATAGGAAAAAAAAGTCAGAGTGACCTGTCAAGGCATTTTAGATTTTGTGAATGTCTGGCTCCTCCAATATCAGTTGAGCCATTTCTTCGAATGAGAACATCGTTAATGTTGTCCAAGGACAAGTGACCTTGAACATATTCCGTATTTTCTTGATACTTGATTCTTAGATTCTCCAATATGGCTGATTTATATTACTTATTCACTACAACGTACACAGATATGACCCTCTTTTATTTTGTTAAAAGACTCAAGATTATATTGAACAGCATAGATACTTTGTAATTTGATTTGTTTTATTGTACTAAATTGAATCGTTATAGTGACCTCCTATACCACCGGTCCAAATGCCCGGTGTACGTAAACTTTCACAAATGCTAAGCATAAAGAAAATATTCCTTTTTAATTAAGACAGGAAGACTGCGGGATGAATCTGATGCCAGAAGGCATTTCCATAACCTTTTAGAGGAAAAGAAAATTTACATTTCTTATACCATCCTAGAAGCACAAATCACATACCGTTTTTCTTTTGTAATGTTGTAACAATGCGGAATGAATCTTGAACGAATGAATCTTGAACCATAGACCAAGTTCATATATTAGAAATGTGGATTCCTGTGCTCTTGAATTTATGAACCGCTACATGTGGCTGTTAGATTTTGAAGCATTTTTCACCTTGCCAAAACAAAAGTTAGAGTTTTTCTCACTGTCTAGGCATTCACTTGTTTTATCCATTTCTTGCAATCATTTGCAGTTGGCGGCTTTATTTTATTGATAAGCTTCATTGACAATTGAAAAGATTCCTTTTGTTCACAGTTTTCTGTGCACATGCTAAATATCTGCATTGACTAGAATTCATCATGTGGATTGAGGTTAAATTAAACAAAATGCTGTTGTTTCTAATGGTTGTCTCCTCCTCTCAGATTGCTGTGTGGAAGCAAAATCTTTTTGCAGTGCATCATATTTGGAAGGACTATAGCAAGCACTACAATTTGGGCCTTACATCATTAAGAAAGTTTATTTGGTCTTTTACAAGGTTGAGAGATCTAAAATCTGCATATGAAAGTCTGCAACTTATGGTGGCTTTGGCTACTGGAGGTACTTTATCTATTAGATATGCAGAGAGAGGTTTGCATCCTCCAAAGCTAGATATTCCAATACCTTCCATGAGTGAACTACAGTTGGCGAGATTTGACACGGAAGAAACTGAACATATCTGTGACAAAGAGGATGGTCTTGCCCATAACATGGGGCTATGCACTACTTATGGTCCTAGAAACGAACTCATGTGTGTTGGAATCGACACACCAAATCCTAAATATCTTGTGCTTAAGAATGTGCTGAGCCGATCATTCACAGACGTGATATGTACTTGTGCACTAACAAGCAACAACACCTTGGCAGAGCAGTTATTTCAACAGGTACTAGGACCTACCTAGTGACATCTCCTCTTTTTACTGTGTATAAAAGCTGATAGAAGTTGCTGATAATAGAGTTGTTACTTTGAATGCTCTGTTTAGATGATGAGTCACATGGAAGTGTCGACATAAGAACTTTATCCATCAACAAAATCTCCAAATGTAATGGAGCTCTTTTTGTTGAGTAGCGTGTGAATTTAGTTATATGATTTTCTATCCTGCTTAATTATTTTTGTTGTGGCAGAATCTGATACCTTGGATTAGGCCCTCCATTGTGCTTGAGCGTCTAGTTTTGTGAATATTTTACTTTATGTAGTATTTTATTCTGTGTAAATGATGGTAAAAGGTACTGAGAGAAGGTTCCTGTATCTGTCTAGATGCAAAACCTAGGGTTGCAACCATCCAGTCGTACATACGATGGATTTATCAGAGCAATTGTTACTGAGAGAGGTTTCTCTGATGGTTTGGAGCTGGTGAGTATCATTCATTTTGCCAGCTTGCTCTTGGCACTCCATTTGCATTGCCGTCATCCAGTTACTTTTAATTCTTTTATCAAAATGTTCTTGTAAATAAAACTTTTTGTCCTTGCAGTTGAAAATAATGCAAAAGCAGAAACTGAAGCCATTTGATTCTACCCTAGCAACCATTTCAGTGAAGTGCAGTGAAGCCTTGGAACTGGATTTTGCCGAGGATCTATTGGTTCAAATTTCTGAATGTCCGCATCCCTATCCTTTTAATGTTTTCCTTGCAGCTTGTAATGCAATGGTGAGTAGGTATCTTCACATATTCTGCTATATGGCTGTTTATTAGGAGATTTTTTGTGATGATTTACACTGTTTGTTCTTTGTTTTTTACCGTGAAGGGTTCCTGACCTGGCCTTAGCTTAAGATTACAACTTGGATGGGAATGTATAGTGGCTAATGGGGTTGGACCTTGAATATCTTATTTTTTTAGTGAGCTGAGGAGAGTAAGAAGATATTCACAATCTTACAAAACGAAGATGATGAGTCACCATCTACTTTGTACAGGATTGGTTAGCACTTCTTATTTATGGTATACTGAACAGTTCACCTTCAATGACACACACGTTCTATTAGATTTGGAAGATATATAACAAGATATTATTACTAATAGTTCCATCAATCAGTTCAGAAATGCTTGGGAAGAGAGTACTTGCTAGTTCCCAAGTTCCACCAATCACCTTAATAGATCATCTAGTAGTATGAAATTAGAGGTTACTGTTACGTCACCAGCAATTCCACTTATTATGGATTCTCAGGCTTATTTGACAGATATGAGATATTGAGATTTCAGTGCCCACAACTTGCTGTGGTTTTGATGCCTTTTATGGCATACATAGACCATGAAGACGATTCCAAGTGTCGATAAGTACTGTGAGATGTAAAAAAAGATTTCTGGGTTAAAAAAGGTGCTTCTTATGTGGGATGCTCATTTTCAGTTAGAAGTGACAAATTGCTTTTCTCTGCACGTTAGTGTCACAGTTTGAATGTATTAGAAGAGAAACTAATAACTGTGAGATCAGTAATGCACCCAGAATTTTAGGTTGGTGGGGGCAAGCAAAAGATCTTACCTGAAGTTTCAAGGGTTTAATAATATTTTGGCAGCCAGCAAGCAGGGGCCACTACCAGTCCCATGAGGTCTGCTAATGTTTTGAAGTTATTATTGAGGACGACCTTTGAAAGTTTGGAGGATGTTTGGTCTTTTCTTTTGTCAGATAGTTGTTTTTTCACTATCCTCTAAGTTCACTTGCACATTATTTCCCTCTACAGCATGAAAGACCTATGGTTTGCATCATGCAGGATCGACCGGAGCGTGCAGTTCATGTACTGGCAAGAATGAAACAAATACAACTTAAACCAAATATCCAGACGTATGAGCTGCTGTTTTCCTTATTCGGTACTGTGAATGCTCCGTATGAAGAGGGAAATATGTTGTCACAGGTAGAAGCTGCAAAAAGGATAGAAGCTATAGAAATGGATATGGCCAAAAATGGTGTCGAGCATAGCCTTATCTCATTAAAAAATCTGGTATTTGTCTTACCATATAGCAATCATTTATATCGGCACAGTGAATGACAACTTAACCTGAGTATTGTTGGAAGCATACTAGTATTTTCAGAAACTATCCAGAGGTTGTACCTGGATTGAATACTATTGTGTAAGAAATCTCTCTTTGCATCATGCAAGATGTAACAAGGGTGTGAAAGCATGGGATTGGGATCCTTAGGCTTTTAGAGAGGTGACATCTTTCAATGATTTCATATCATGCTTGGCCTTAACTGCCTATACATTTGATTTCTTGTCACTTATTGGCAAGGAAAAATCTTATTCAACTTTGGATGTTATTGTCAAATCAAGGGTTTGGGGCAGGTCCGCTTCTAATGCTATCTCTAGAAGCACCTGCTCTTTAGTTTGTAATCCTGTTTTCATGCGCTTCTCGATGCTCTGTGGGCTTATTTATTAGCATGTTTTTTTTTTGTTGAGTCAGTGCACACCGTTTTTAGCTATATAAGCCCTATGAGATTAGGCTTATCTACTAGAGATAATGAACAATGTAAATGAATACATGCCGTATTGCTTCTCTTGAGTGACCATGGATACACATTGTGGTTGTTAAATCTGAAATGTTACCCCTTGATCAAACCAGTTTTCTTGACAATCACTGCTGTGAGGCTTCAACATGGGTCTCATGCAGGTCAGAAATGCTGCCTTTAGTTGAGAAATTTTTTGTATTGAGAGTAGACTACACGCAATAAGTTACACTTTAGGATAACTTTTATTTTTTGCTTATGTATGCATGGAGTACTGCTCTTCTCACTCAGATTGAATCCCTGTAGATGCAGTTAGGAAATTGGACAATCTTTTGAAATTCAGTTATATGAGGATGGTTCTCTCTGTTAAATGATTTTTAATTTTTCCACTTGCTATATCCTAAGCATTTTTAGCTAGATACTCGCTCTTTTCTTTTCACATGTTTGCAATGGCATTAATTTGTTTCTGATTATCTTCAGCTGGCAGCTCTAGGACAAGAGGGAATGATAGAAAAGATGCTACATGTGGTAGAAAGCCGTTTTGTTTGCAGTGGGACTTCTGTGGAAGCACCATTATACAACGTAGTGTTGCACTCCTTGGTTGCGGCTAAAGAAGTAAGTGCTAATTTTTCTGCTATGATGATTGTGGTATGTTGTCCCATCAAACTGGGGTCTTTTCGACTTTTCCCTAGGTCCTAATGATCTTTCTGTCCATGATGTAGAGCCGCAAAGCAGTGGACATATTTAAGAATATGAAGCAGCGCGGTTTTTCACCGGATCCTGCGACGTACTGTATAATGATTGATTGTTGTAGCATTATACAATGTTACAGATCTGCTTGTGCACTTGTTTCCATGATGATTCGTGATGGATTTTACCCTGGAACAATTACTTACACAGCCCTTATAAAGGTGAACTCTAAATGATCTCAACCTTCACAGTTCTTTTCCTGCCAGAGTCCTGCCTCAGCCACCCCCTCCTCCCTTTGTTCCACCTAAACATCTAGTTTCTGGCTTTGGCAATGGCATGCTCACTAGGTAATTTCTTTCAGGTTTTGCTGGTCTCTGAAAACTACGATGAAGCTTTAAATCTTCTTGATCAAGCCAAAGCAGAAAGGATTCAATTTGATCTCCTATTATTCAACACTTTTCTTCTGAAAGCTTGTGAAATGGTGTAGCATCTTTATCTCCTTTTCTATTTCTTTCCCTTTGCATGTGCATCTGTCTGTGAATTAGAAAGGAGAAAATTGCTGTGAGAATATGGCAATCATAGCCTCTCTTCTCCTCTCATCTAGAGGCACTCATGCTTTTTGAAGACAAGCTTGGAAATGATGTCTGGTCATTAAGTAATCAAGCCTTTTGTTTGCTTTATGTATTCACATCTGTAGGTTGTTTTGTAACTGCATGTCACTATTGGTAAGAAATATCTTGTTGCAGATGTTCTGCTTATGTAATCACATCTAGTAGACTCATAATGATGCATCTTTGCCTTGTGCAGTAATGTTCATAATTGAATCACTGATTTGATTGAGGGTACTCTTGAGAATTTTAAGCTTCAAAAGCATTTGTGTTAGTACTGGAATAAATTGAGCTTATCCATCCTTTTGCATTGGGCTTGGAAGGTAGTGAGTTTCCTGCACTTTGGTGCATTTATAATTTTCATTCCAAGTTTTTGGTCCCATCTGGAAATGGCAAGTCAAACTTGGATGTGCTTATGCCCAAACTGCCTCTAATACTTGCCAGTTTGTCATGGGACAGGACTAGTTTTGGAGAACTTAGGGAGAGGAGTTTCAAGATGTTTTGTGAAGGATTGGCTGAATGGTTATGCTTTTAGTTTGGATTCAAGGTGATTTGTTCCAAGGTCGGTTGATTTCAAAATAGGAACTTTAAATGGCGATGTAGGTTTAGGTTCTAAAAAGTCTGGAGCGGGAACCGAACTGGTTAGGCTTGGATCCAAAGCGGCCAGTTCGCTGGTCTACCTGTAAACCTAATTGGATTTAGTTCTTGGGTCGTTGAAAGCATGAAAATGACCTGGGAACCTTGATTTCTTTAAAGAATGGAAAGTTCAGGCAATCAATTTTGATATCAAGTCTACCATTACTGTCATCAACACATTCTAGAGGGGACACAGAAAAATTCCTGAAGACGGAGGCGGAGAAAACTGGTAAGCCGAAGTGGGGAGAGAGGGAGAGATGGACTGTCGTAGACGTATTGCTTGATCTTGAGGCAACGAGAGATATATAAGGTTGGTTTGTGATCTTTGCTTGCTCATTGCGGAAAGTTTGTGAAGAGAGAGAGAGAGAGAGAGAGAGAGAGAGATAAGGTTGGTTCGTGATCTTTGCTTGCTCATTGCTGCAAGTTTGTGAAGAGAGAGAGAGAGAGAGAGAGAGAGAGAGAGATAAGGTTGGTTCGTGATCTTTGCTTGCTCATTGCTGCAAGTTTGTGAAGAGAGAGAGAGAGAGAGAGAGAGAGTAAAGGCATGTGCAGGACCAGAAAAGTTGTTTAGGGGTTATTTTAATTTTCTACCAAGAAGCATTAGATTGTCAGTATATGAATTTTTTGTTTCCCTAAATTTTAAAACTCGAGAAGTTGCTACTCTGACTGTGGAGAGAGAGAGAGAGAGAGAGAGAGAGAGTAACGGCGTGCACAGGACCAGAAAAGTTGTTTTAAGGGTTATTTTAATTTTCTACCAAGAAGCATTAGATTGTCAGTATATGAATTTTTTGTTTCCCTAAATTTTAAAACTTGAGGAGTTGCTACTCCGACTGTTTTGTGTGTACTCTCCCAGATTTTGGTCACTGGTTTGATTCTGCATATGTGTAAGACTCTCTCCTTTTTCTGTGGACCGATTTAATCTTGGAACAGGCCTACTTTTCTGGTTTGCCGTGGTTTCATGGGAGGAACCGAGAACCAAACCAGTCTATGCCGGTTTCTTTTATATCCTAAATCTATTGATAGAACCGGCCTGGGACTCAACCATGCCGATTCCTGGGTTGAAGTGGATCCAGTTCTCCCCTTAGCTTAGATACAACAGATTCTATTTTCAAATCACGTCTCCCGAAGTAACTTTGGGGGCACACCGGTCATCCTATGGGTGGAGCTTTATACAATACACAAGGACGGAGTGGTTTGCATGCATCTCGAGGGATTAGTTGAGCTGAACGATTATGATATTCCATGTTATATAAAAAAAATCCTTCCGATATCTTGGTCCAATTTGATTCTATTGGAATTCCAGGATGTTGGGAGCACAAGTTGAGGGCCATAGTTCATTCTAAAGGAAGAAAAAAGAAGTTTGGCTCCTTTGGGGTTAAATGCTTGATCTTGTGATTTTTGGAGCGTGAAGATTTGCACATCAGAGAAAGAAGGTGGAGAGGAAAACCCTAGACTAGGAAGTATTGTCAGAGATGGCTCTGGTATGACCTAAGATGGATTAGAAGCTGAAAAGTTTGTCTGCAGATTGAGTGGTAAAATGTTCTTACAATATAACCAAAAGAAATGTCGATGGCAACTTGCTGAAGCACTGGGGATATTATAGGATATAGGTGTTTCTTCGCCAAGTATGTGGTGCCTAGTGGGTAATCTTCATGATGTTTATTGCAAAATTTAATTGCACAAGTTAACTGCAGGAGTGCTGCTTTGCTTCTTTCTGTGAGATTAGTTGTGTCTGTATAGATGTTGATGTCGTTATACAGAAAGTTGAGATCCTGGCTTAATAGGCCACTGAGGAAGTCAAATGTGCATTCCTTGGTCGTATTGGGGTTTGTTTTTTCCTGAGCACATTTTATTCGAAGTTCTCTGCTTCTCTACTAATACAAATTACTAAGTGGTCTATTCTATTGCAGGGAAGACTTGACGTACTTGAGCATATTGTTGAGCTAATGCATCAAGAGAATTTTCAGCCTAACCCATCATCCTGCTGCTATGTCTACACTGCATATGTGAACAATGGATTTTACAGCACAGCCATCGAGGCATTGCGAGTATTGAGCATGCGAATGATTTGTCAAGCGGATAACCCTCCTCAAGAAATGATGGCTGAATATGAGGATTTTATCTTCAGCGAAGACCCAGATGCTGAGTATTATTTAACTGGCTTCTTTGAAAATAATCAGGATGATCTTGCCTTTGCCTTGTTGAACTTGAGATGGTGTGCCATTGAAGGGATGCCAATTGATTGGTTACCTGAGCAAAGCCCCTGGGCTCAAAGGCTTGCGAGAAGTACACAAGAATGATATATTTTGCTGCTCAGCTTCATGAGTTCTCAAATTTGTTGTTGGTGGTATGACTACTCGGGCAGAAGGTGGGAGCCTTCTAATGAGTCACCCTGGTACTTCAGCAAATTTTCTTGGTTCTCTTATTTGTTTTCAAGCTGCTTGCTATACAAATGATTCGTCCTGGTACTTAAGCACTGTTTGCAACCGACTGTTGCACCTTCCCTGGATGGATTAGGGCTCTGAATTGGTTACTATTATTTTGGCATGGGTTTGAAAATTGGATATAATGGAAATGAAGTTGGAGAGGAGCATCTTGAAATCACAAGGGAAAGTGTTCCTGTAGTTGAAGATTTGTATCATCTCGGCGATGTGAGGGACTTGTTCGGGACTCTCCACAAATTCCTACAGATCTTTTTCCAAGGCCAGGGAGGATTTTGTAAATTGTGCCATCATTTATATTTCTTCTTTTGGTTGCCTAAGTTCCATGCAACATTGCATGAAACTTGAGGGTTTTGCACCCTGTGGCAATAATTGTATCAGGTTCAACGTTTGATCGATGAAGGCTGTGTTAGAAGGGAACTTCTCATCATTTTTTCCAGTGAACGAATACCATACATCCAGTTCCGCGGGTCAAATATTCTTCACTATCTGCTGTGCAGATAACCCCGAAGGTAAAAGTTTGCCGCGATTGGTCAGTCCTATCTTCTCAAGGAATCGGACAATGATCTTCTGCCCAAGATTCGAGCGAAATGGTGGCTGCGGCATCGGGCTGCACGAGAAATGCCAATTCAAGATATCATCATGCGGTCCTGTGGAATTTGAGTTGTTTGGCCTACGGTGATGGACAAAAGAGAGGCGGTGGTTTTGTGAAGGTGGTGAATGCTCTTCACCTCACCTTTCCCCCTTGTTGCCATCGAAAGTTGGCATTTTTCGGGTCGCCTCTGAGTGGGGAGATTGAGTGTTGTGTGCGACTAATAATCTCTGTACAAAACTGTGATGCATACTTTGCCTAGGATGGGGCGGCACGCGGGACATCTGTAGTCATTTCGTGCCCGAATGAGTAGGAACACGAGGAAGGCGTCGTCGGTAGCAAACTAGACTGTTTTTATCTTCGTTTGTGTTCCTTAATATACACGACACTTACACGATGGAGATTGTCGTTGTCCTTGATCAGAATGCGGACAAGATCAATTGAAAACGCTCGAAACGGATCATTAAATTAGTGCGTCTCTCAGCTCCCAGTAATGGGAGATTCGTTATTCACATCGTCAGTTTCTCTAACACAGAGAGAGGTAAAGTTGTTTAATCGACGAGCCCGTTAAACATGCGTTTCTGAAAAATCATCACTTACTGACAAGCCATTCGGTCCGCCGGAATGGAACAGTCCAACCGCCTGGTTTCAGGGGCTGGGTCTCAGGTGTCAACTTGGAGAATTATATACGCAAAAATGGGTTTTAGAGCCATGTGTTGAGTAGTTATATTTAGTAAATGTGTCATAAATTAATTTAAACATGATATAGGTGTTAAATAGATTTCGAATTTATTTAAACCTAACGCATTTTTATGATTGTCTTTTACTCTCATTTAATTTTGTTTAGCTCAATCAACGCTCTATTTTCATTTAAGGTATGGATTTTCTCGGTAATCACATATGGGTTAGGTCGAGTATGTATCGGGTATAGATCGAATCGGGTTTGATATGGATCGATAGATTTGCATTTGCACGTAAATGGGTCAGTTTTGATCGGACCATTTTCGACCCGGCTTGATCTTATTTGTCCGTTTGATACACAGCATAATACAGTGTATGTGGATATGTGTACGTACGTGGATCTCAAATCCCCTGAACGCCGGATCTTTCACCGGTGCCACACTGGCGTCGCCGAGACGGAGAGATCCGAACCTCAGCTTCTTCATCACTGCCTTTAATCCTCCTCCTCCTCCTCGATCCATAGGCGGCCGGTGGTCATGGAATCCGAACCTCCACGCCACGCCCTCCTCCGTCTTCCTCACCTGCCGGGACTGCGGTGAGCTGTGAGGCCAGTCTCCCCACGGATCGTCGTCCGTCCCGCCGGAGCGATCCGTCGCTGCTTCGGAGCTTTGTTCGCGCTCGCCTGAATCGGAGGCCGTCGCACTGACATCTCTAGAGAGAGAGAGAGAGAGAGGCGGCGTGAGAGAGAGGGACGGGTTCGCCAGCGCCACCGCCGCGCATGGCTATGCCGCGGCGGCGCCATAACTGGTACCATCGGCTCCGGCGGCTCTCCCCGGTGATATTCGCCTCCTCCTGCGCTCTCCTCCTCCTCTTCTCTCTCCTCTCGTTCTTCGCCCCCCCTCCTATCGAGCTGGACCACCGTCGCTCCCACCAGCACCAGCACCAGCACCAGCACCAGCCCCACCCTTCCAAGGTAACCCCACGCGTTGGCTCCCTCCCGTCTTCCTCCGTTTCGGTGAGCGATCGGATGTGCTCGTTTAGGATGATTGATTTCTGATCGAATTGACTTGAGGATTGTTTGGTTGTAGGTTAGTGATGGAGTCGACAATGGGGCCGCTGCCACTGTGTCGTTTCGTGTTCCGGTGGGTCGTTTGCTTCTCGGTTGATCTGGCTTCGTTTCGCTTTTGCTTAATCTTTTCTTTCTGAATTCGCTCAGCGTTCAATTTCCTGTCATTTCGCTGCAGAAGAGTGGGGGCAAGCTCCAACGCGACATATGGAGTTCCAGGAATTCCGGGTTCTATTACGGATGCAGCAATGCGAGCACCAAGTTTGCCAGTGAGTCATCATTTGCGAAACATCTATGAATTTATCTAGTAGCGTCGTCCAAATTCTAGTTTTGAATATAATCTCCTCAATCTGAATAGTTAGAATGTACCTGGGAAATATTTCTGAGATTTTGATTTCCTGTCTGTTTCGAAACTTAGAAACCTTGTTCAGCAATTGGTATAGACATGCCACGCCTCGTTTGCTTTTGTAGTTGATCCTAACACTTGTGGCAAGTTTGAAGGTTCCTTAAATGTGCTATGGCTTTTTATACCTCGTCATGAAATCCCTCTTCCTACTTTCGTATGATTCGGTAAAATAGGCGTATATGACGAATTGAATCAGATGTGGTCATTATTGTCTAGGAGCTGCAGCTATTACCCAGCCAAACCGATACTTGATGATTGCGACCAGCGGAGGCTTGAACCAACAAAGGACTGGGGTAGGTTTATTGCTCTTGCACCTTTCATTACAGTCCAAGCTTGCCCACACACTTAATGTGGCTTCCATTCATATTCTGCTCTGAGGGTTAAGTCTGTATGACTGCGCAAAACTCACCAAACAACTTATCCGGAAGATTTTTGTCCAAATGATTGGAATTAAAATTTGACACCTTCAGATCCCAAATGTAAATGATGCTGCCAATTGATGTCAATTATGATTCTCTTGTCATTTTCTTCTCAGGGGAGTTGTATTGACTGTTAAATGTTTTTATGGCATCGCTGAAGAAGCATAGTCTTTCGGTTTAACTATAAATATGCATCTTCTTAAACCTTGCTGATTGACAACATGTTAAATGAAAGATTGCGTTTTAACTCGAGCACATCGATTTTGCGCTTCACTTTAATTTTCTGTTCCCTGATCAATGAGCTTCACCTTATCCCTTCTAAACTGTTGGCCTTTGCACTTGATAAGTTGTTTAAGGGAAATTTGGATTGATGTGCTTTGTCTTGGAATCTCTTGAGAAAGAGACAATAGGGCTGCATATGATGTGGCTTAAGATACTCATTTCTGTTCCATGCACTCAATTGCAATGGATGGTTGCCAGGCATAGTATTTTCCTTGGACTTACTACATATTTCATTTAGCTTTTGGAAGAAGTAATTTGGAAGTGTATAACTAAGTTGATATTGTGTTCTCAGTTATGCTGCCAATTTTTTTTTTTATTACAAGTTATGCTGGCCATTGTTTTCGTAATGATTTTAGTCATTCCTTGACAGATAAACACGTTGGACAATCTCCTAATATGTTCTTTTTCAGATTACAGATGCAGTTGTTGCTGCTCGTATTCTGAATGCCACTCTTGTTGTTCCTAAACTAGACCAAAAATCATTCTGGAAGGACACCAGGTTTGTGGTGATTGATTGCATGCACTTCCTTTCTCCAGTCGAAGTATGAAAGTTCTTGTTGATAGCTGCTGTATCTGGAAGGACAATGGTTTTCTTCAGGTTTCTGTTATTCCCTTTAATTGACCAGTTTTTTCTTCTCACTCCGCAGTGACTTCTTGGAGATATTTGATGTTGATTGGTTCATCTCATCTCTTGCAAACGATGTGAAAATAATAAAGCAGCTTCCTAAGAAGGGAGGAAAACCATGGAGCTTCCGCTCCATGCGTGTCCCCAGGAAGTGTAGTGAAAGATGCTATCACAATCGTGTACTGCCTGTCCTTTTGAAAAGGCATGTAAGTTCTCTGTTTTGGTCCCTTTTGTTCAGTCGTTTTCTCTTTTTGTTGTAATTGTGGATTCCTTTCCCTTGTTCTGTTCGCTCAATTGATGCTTTTGCTAGAGAGCTCATGATATTTCCAACTTTCCAAAAAAGTCGGTGCACATATTCAGCAGAGATTAGTTCTTATTGTCTAATGGAAATGTGAGAAGAAAACTATTTCAGAGAACCATTAGTTGTATGTAAGATGAATTCACAAAGTGTGTATCTAGGGAACATGGATTCAATCGCATTTCGATTTGAATCTCTAGAAAACTTATAATTTTGACAGAATCATGAAAGTTTTCAAGCATGCAACAGAACTGACCTGGTTGTGGAAGAAGCATCAAACATGGGATGACATGGTAATAGAAATCAAACTTAATTTTCCATTTATTTGATTTTCTCCCTACCTGCCTGGTGTAGGGTTTCACTCTATAAAGTGGATAGCTTGTCCATCCCATGAATAATGTATGATTGAAAAGATAAAGATAAAAATAAAAATAAAATGAGACCTATGCCATCAAGTTGTTTAGACACTTCATTACTAGCGGACATCTGGTTTTAGTGGTATCTGGATTGATGGCCACAAAGTGGATAGCTTCAAGGGCTTGACTTTTTTTCCCTAGTTTGGTAAATTAAAACCAATAGGGATGGGCTGGATGAATATGCTCGATCTGTTGGATCTTCTAATCTAAATGACACACATTCTTTTCGTCAGATTGTCACAGTTTTTGGTATTCATTCTTACAACAGGTTGTGCAGCTCAGTAAGTTCGATTACAGACTCTCAAACAAGTTGGATACAGGACTGCAGAAACTAAGATGTAGAGTTAACTACCATGCTCTAAAGTTCACCAATCCTATACGCAAGATGGGTGATAAGTTGGTGCAGCGAATGAGAATGAGAAGCAAAAACTTCATCGCCCTGCATTTAAGGTAATCAGATTGTTTTTAACCCTCTTTAAACTCGAATTCAGTGCTTCCAAAACCAGACCGAGCCGGCCGGTTCGACCAGTTCAGCTGGTTACTGGTCAGGCCACCAATCTGGTTCAGCACACTACAATGTCCGGACTAAGAACGAGTCAAGCATTGGAGTTGACCCAGTTCAACCGGTGAACCAGTTTTGGTTTGAACTGGATCTGAGTACATAGTGGGGACATCGTTAAAAAGCTACTGTTTGGTGGTTTTTGGATAAGGATTCAATCCTAGCCCTTTCCAACTCCCGCCCGACGCTTCACCGTCGGGGCACAGCGTTTTTCTTTTGGTAATTTCTTGCAAAGATATTTTTGTATTATTTAGGTGAAACTTCCAAACACAAAAACCGCCTGCACTGATGGAGCCCCAACCCACGGCCTTATCTTCCTACAAGGGCACATTTTGCCATCTCAGCTATACCCCGCTTGTGTTAAATTGGCTCATTTTTTTATATTCACTACATATTTGACTCGGGAAGCGTCTTTAATTAAACTGACCAGTGATAGTAGCCTAATTAGTTAGATCGGTTGAACCTCATACTGCTAACCTGCAGCTTCAATATATTGGTAAAATCTTGTGAGGTCCAAGTTTTGCATCCGGAACCTCTTGTCCCTCTCCCTCTTCTGCCACTTGGCATCTGCCTAGTGTTACGACAATTTAAGTGTACTTCTTAGGTTATTTGTCTTTGTTCCCTCAACTTTGAATCTCCAACCGTAATTCGGTATTTTGTGTTAAATAATGAAGTGTACAATGATTCTTGTGCGCTGTTAGGAATACCTACCGGTGAATCCATCTACTGCATTGCTTGACCCTGCGATTCATGTCTTAAGTGCATGAATGCCCATAGTGGGGTGTCATATGGCAACTTCTTGTCCTCGTGATGATTTTCTTTTTCAGGATTGAACGACAATTTCTATACCTGTTAGTTGTAGCACTATATGCATATCTTACAGGAAATGATCAAAATTTGACAGTTATTATTTATACGTCTCGTAACATAGGAAACGTTTTGGGGACTTCTGCCACCTGAATTTGATTTGCAAGGCATGTCTATGTGTTGGCATTTGAATATTCTTTTGCTTTTCAAAGGATGACATTGCTTTGGCTGTTGTTATACGTATGTATTTTGGATGATATCTTGACACAATGAGATTCTTCCCATAGGTTTGAACCTGATATGCTCGCATTCTCTGGCTGCTATTATGGTGGAGGAGAGAAGGAAATCAAAGAACTTGGTGCAATTAGAAAAAGATGGAAGACTTTACATGTGAGTTTCCTACATCCATGTGTTTCTTTTGATATGCTTTGGTTGAGATATGTTATAGAAGTGAGAGGAACTTGTAAAAATACAATAAATGATGCTTGTCTGATATTCATCGCATTAAGCTTTAGTGAACTCCCGGGCATGTCAATTAATTTGCAGATTACTAACCCCGATAGAGCAAGGAGACAAGGTAAATGCCCACTCACTCCTGAAGAACTTGGCCTGATATTGCGGGCACTTGGATATGGTAGCGATGTGCACATCTATGTGGCATCTGGTGAAATATATGGAGGGGAAGAGACTCTTGCACCCCTGAAGGCACTCTTCCCCAATTTCCATACCAAAGAAACTTTAGCCAGCAAAAAGGAATTGGAACCATTTTCTTCATTTTCCTCTCGTATGGCTGCACTTGACTTCATTGTTTGTGATGAAAGTGATGTGTTTGTCACCAACAACAACGGAAATATGGCTCGGATATTGGCTGGTCGAAGGTATGCAGAATGTGGTCATTTATGTTTCGTTGTGTCAAGATGCGTGCTTTGTCCACATCTTTCTAGCAGTTCTCTCCAAGGTCTTAACTCATTCTGTTGTTACTGCAGGAGGTATTTCGGGCATAAACCTACTATTCGTCCAAATGCTAAGAAACTGTATCGCTTATTCTCAGCCAAGACTAACATGACTTGGGAAGCATTTGCATCTAAAGTCCGTAGTTATCAGAGAGGCTTCATGGGGGAGCCAATGGAAGTGAGACCAGGCAGGGGCGAGTTTCATGAGAACCCATCCTCTTGCATCTGTGAGGATTCCGAGGCTAAGGCAAAGAGAGATTCAAGACCAAGGAAACTCGGGAAAGGTAAGGACACCCCCGCGAAAGATGAGGACGTCGTAGCCGATGATCAGAATATAAATGAAGATCCAGAATGGTCCGACTTAGACGACGAGGACAATGGAGATGCCCTTCAGGAGAGTAGTTTATTCAATGGGACACTGTTGGACTATGATGCTGCTTCTGAAGAACCTGAGCTGGAAGATATCCTTTCGGACTAGTCACCACGGTTGTCTCGACCATGTTAATATATTCTGCAATGGAAGCAGACCGATCTTTTCACCAAATTCAGTTTCCTTGCATTCCCCGGAGATTATGCAGCGATATTGCCGACCAGCTTGACAAGATGACTGCCGGGAATCAGTACATACACCTCTGGACCATTCATGAGAGCGAGTTTGTGACAGTCAGTAGAAGAAGGTGCGAGGACGTTCTTACCTCAAATGGAAGAGATCAAAGATTCTCCATCCATTTCCGGGGGAATGCAGCGAAGGGACCCGAAAGTGAGTAGAAAGTGTAGTGTAGAGGACGACGTCCTGAGTAAAGGTAGTTTTACAGGATTAACTAGAGACAGATCGTTGTTCCTGGATTTTTCTTTCCCCTGGAAGTGAGTATTGCGGACATTCTATGTCCGGGAGCAAGGGGAGGGGACAAGAAGCAGCAAAATCGCGTTGCTCTCGATTAGCATTTATTTTCATTCCTGTTAGTTCACTGCTTCCCGTGCGTCGAACGCGTGCTTTAGGAGTACTGCCGCGCATCGCCGAAACGGCTGGATCGGGGTCGTACGCCGCTTCTCTCCTCGGGTGGGTACCGCTCGGGAGTCACCTGCAGTCGCACGTGAATGGGTCCTTTCTGTAAAATTCCAATAGTGGGATTGATAGGAGTTTTGCCCCCACGATGACGGTGACTGACCGCAACTTCTTAGTTTCGGTTTCGGGTGGTTTGCCTGCTCTCTTGCCAACTCCCGTCGAAACGTGGATTGCCTACCTGCGTTACACCTTTTGTGCGGTACCAAAAGCATAAAAATAAAAAATCCGTAGTAAAAACTGTTTCCGCCGAAAGGCTTCGGCCCGGTCATCAGTGCACGGGCTCACCGGCCGTCCAAATCTGATACCATGTAGCTCGGAGAATGGCGGAAAATAGGCGGAAAGCGAAATCGGGCGATAAAAACTCTTCGGGGAGCTTCGGATTATATTCGTGGACAAGGGGCAGGTGGGAAAATTCTAAAAAATTGGCCGGGGGGGGGGGGGGGGGGCCTCGGGGGATTCAAACGGTCGGTATAAGTTCCGATCCGCGAATGTTTTATTAAAAAAAGAAGAAGAAGGAAAATAAACAAAAGAGAGGGAGAAACGTCGATTCGGAGTGGGGGGTTGGGGGGGTGGATCTGTGATTCTCAGAGAGGGAGGGGGCCAATAATTCCCCCCCGGTGGCCACGTCAGCTCTCGTCCCCCACAGTCCAAGACGAGTAACGCGCCATGCCGCGTGCAATATATATATATATGTTATATTTATGTGCGCAAAAGCGAACCGACCCCGAAGACGAGTAGAGAAGCAGCGCAGAGAGATATGAACGCGAGAGCAGTAGCGTGCGTCTGAAATTCCCGAAAAGCCCCCCCACCCCCCCTTAGGAGGAGCTCTCTCGTCATATCTTCACGCCCCCAAAACAAAGATCTCTCTCCTCGCCATATCTTCTTCTTCTTCTTTCGCCGCCCACCCACCCCACGGCCCCAACACCAAAACCAGACGAGAGAGAGATAGAGCGAGAATACACTTTTTGGGTCAGCGTTGTCCCAGGAAAGAGGACTTGACCGATCGAACGTTCGCCGGCCGGCCGGTGGGCGGCGGCTGCTGGGGGGAAAAGGTTTTCTCATGGAGAGCGTGAGAGGGCGGAGATGCCGCCGCCGCCGCCGCCGCCGCTGCTGCTGCTGCTGAAGAAGCCGCTCGGGATCGCCATGCAATTCGCCCGACGGATCGCGGGTCTCGACTGGCGCTTCCTCCTCCTCCTCCTCCTCCTCCCCATCTCCCTCCTCCTCTTCCTCTCCATCTCATCCTCCTCCCCCTCCGCCAACCCCTTCTCCAACCTCGCCCCCCTCCTCCTCCTCCGCCGCGGCGGCGGCGGCGGCGGCGAGGCCGCTAGCCGACGGGGGGTTCCCCCGCCGACGGCGTCGGCGTCGGCGTCGGCCCCGGTCCGGCGGACGTGGAAGGAGGAGCTGGTTCGGTCGAGGATGGCGGTGTGCCTGGTGGGCGGGGCCCGGAGGTTCGAGCTCACGGGGCCGTCGATCGTGGAGAGGATTCTCAAGGTCTACCCCAACTCCGATCTCTTCCTGCACAGCCCCTTCGATGAGAACGCGTTCAAGTACCTGCTGCTCAGGAGCGCGCCGCGGATCGCCGCGGTCCGGATTTTTCGCCCGGAGCCGATGGCGGAATCGGAGCCGGAGCTCCGGGTTCTCACCGCCAGGAACTCGCCCAACGGAATTCAGGTACGCTGGGGAAGCGGACTTCATGAGTCATTATGGCTGTGTCTTTGTTGGGTCTCCGATGCTTGTTTACTGCGCATCAAGTTCTACTGATCATGATGCTTTGTTCATTATCGTCGCTCTTGTTCCGCTGCAAGTTTCAATTTTGTTTTCTCCCTTTTATCGTTTCGGCTTCGATTTGACAGCGGTCCTGTTCTCAGTAATTTCTTCAACGCACCATTAAACTTGCCTTTTGCTCTACATGGCAATATTTATCATCGGCCCAATGATAAAAGATTAGCATTTCTGCACGAATTGAAACGGCTAAACTCGTACATTTGCGGGTTACAGTGCAGACTTTGAATTTTTTTTTTCCTTCAGGGTTTACATTCCTCTGTTCATCTAGAATTGCAATTTGACCTGGTGGTAAGCAAACTTTTACGAGGTTGTCATTGGGTTTCTAGATTAGATGGGGAACTGAAAGACTGGACTCGTTCATCATTAGAACTGATGAGAGAGCCTGCATCTTCTGCGGTGCTTCTCTTCTGGTTCCGGGTTTGGACTCATGGCTTAAGGAAGAGTTCTTTAATTAGGGAGTTGGTTTTCAGGGGGTTTGGCAGCCGTATGAACTGTTCTTGATAGAGTTGTGCCGGATGAAGAAAAGTCAAAAGGGTAAAATATTTTAATGGATATCCCCACCCCCTTTTAAAATCTTGATTTCATTCGGCAATGCTACCGTCACGTTCGTTGGATTAAGAAAGGAGTGGGTGGCCCCACCTTCCTACCAACAAGACTACCCACTTCCCACCCGCCAGCAATATACCATTATTCCTTTCACCAATAAGCTAAGAATGTCAATGACTATTCTTTAAGGCCTTTATGGTGCGTATCTACTTACTATTTAGGGAAAGATTAAGGGGCTTCGCGCTCATATGAGCCACCCCTTACATCGCGGATGTTGATCCTATTAGGTCAATAAGTTCTTGTATGTAACCGGATTATATGAGCGCATTAGATCTCAGCATTAAATGAGATTGAATCGACCCCCCTGAATGTCAGACCTAAATCATGTGATGCGATCTATTGACTATTAGTATTAGTTTAATTTTTTTGTTCACAGGAACCTAGTAGATAATCATCAAGATTTCCAATTTAGGATTTGGTTTCTCAATCTCTGATGTTTTAGATATTATTTTAATGTTTCGAGGGATCTTTTACTTATTTGCTTAGCCCTATAGATTTGTGCTACCGATCCAGATAAGTAACTACAGTTTTGGGATTATAAACATGTCCTGATATTTTCTGTAAGACAGTCCAAGTCAGTTTTCTAACTTACCTTTGAATGGGATATCTAAAGGATTTACTTCTCTGTGCACGGGACAATTTCAGTTGACCGAATCTGGTGTGATTTAAATTCAAATAATCCCCCTTTCTTCTTGATACTGATTTTTAGTCGAGAATTTAAATGTAATGCGTCAATATGGTGCTCATTAAGATATCATATGTTTTGGAATTGGAAATGGATATTACCATCAATCGTATCATCACAAGATCAATTGAGGGGTTAAATCAGTACAACTTGTGTCATACAGACATCTAGTCGTTAACACAGTACATGGAATCTGAAGTAGAACACTGCATCTTTAATTTTTTGCAGCACGCTGAATTTTGGGTGCCTTAATGAATGTTGAGTACCTTCGTTCTTGCGAATCCTATAGACAGTTGTTCATTATGACAAAGCGTTTTTTCTGCAGGGTCTATTGCAATACTTTAACCTAGTGGAAGGATGCCTTACCATGATCAAGTCCCACCAAGCCCGTCACAACTTCACTTACGACTGGATTGTCCGGACCAGGGTTGATGGCTTCTGGAATGCCCCGCTTGACCCTGACAACTTCATCCCGGGCCACTACGTGGTCCCGCCAGGCTCTACCTATGGCGGCCTCAACGACCGCCTTGGCATTGGCGACCTCCCCACCTCCACCGTTGCACTCTCCCGTCTCTCCCTTATCCCCCAACTTGACCAGGCTGGTTTTCGCCAACTTAACTCCGAAACATCCTTCCATGCCCAGCTTACCACCCAGAACGTCACCCACCTCGCCAAGCGCCTCCCCTTCTGCATTGTCACGGACCGCCAATACGCATTCCCTCCAAGCCGGTTCGGAGTTCCGGTGGCTGCCATCTCGAGCAAGGGTCCGTTGAGCGGCGCCAAGTGCAGGCCTTGCACGCCTGTGTGCCATGGTGCCTGTGTGGAGCAGGTGATGCCAGTGCTCGATAAAGGGTGGAGCTGGACTCAGTGGGATAACGGGACACTCGAGCTCTGCGACGCACATGGGGAGTGGGAGACAGGGTGGGAGAAGATATTTGATAGAGTGGCAGGGAAGGTGCTGGCAAAACAAAGGAAGAGAGTTTGGAATTTGAAGCTGAAGGATTGTATAAGTGAGTTTGAGAAAATGAGGAGGCGAGCCGTAAGCTGGCAGGCCCCCACTGCAGACGAGATCTGCAAAGTCGGGTTGGGTTACACGAGATGAGAGAGTAGCTGAAGCTGCAAACTGATGGCTCCCAATTTTTTCACAGGTATAGATAATATATATGTTCTTTTATAAATTTTTGAGGAATTTACAGTACAGTTATTCTGGTTCGATGTTTTTTTTCTTTTTTGCTTAGGATTTTTTTGCTTTCTCTTTGGTTATAATCTTTTTGGGGGGATGATGAGTTAACGGATAAATTGGAACGTGATATACAAGAGAAACTTATAAGACAAAATGAGTGTCATTATTCCCACAACTCTTCTATACTGTCAATAGGGTACAAATAGGAATAAGCTGGTATCTTTCGGAGGCCAACATGCATATACCTATCTAAAACATAGATAGTCGAAGAACTCATGTTTTGTGTGGGCTTAGAAATGGGGACTTCTATGTTCCCTCGAGCAGGACGTCCATGTTCATTACAAGTCATAAGTACCGTGTGTTTTTGTTGCGATTCCCGTATCGAAACCAGTTATAGTTAATTATGTGTATTTTGTCACGATCCCTGTATGAAGTGTCTCCCCACATATAAAAAAATTTATGAACTATATTGATCAATGGATGAGACCCAACATTTTAAAACCATTTACTGCCGTTCTAAGCTCTCTTGACGGTAATGCTAAGTGCATCCGCTTCATGGAAGCTCAACTTACATGGATTGTAAGATCAGCGGACGCTTTTATCTCATTCAACAGTTCATGTGCTTGGTGCGACGGAGTTTTTCTCAGACTCCGGCAAGTTTGCAATCGAAGGAGCTTGCGTTTGCCAAACGATTAATTTATAATAAGATTCTTTCATTCTTATGATGAGGAAGGTACTCCATTCATCTCAAAAAATAGATGGAACCTACCAGGATTGTGAGTAAAGAAAAGCACAGATGATTCAACCGAAAGCCAAGTAGAAATAGCATTGTATATTTAGACTTGAGTAATGATAGTACAGATGATTCGAGCCACAGACAAATGACAACGCCACTATTCCATAGCCACCATTGGACGTTACCTTCTTTTTGTCATGACAAGTGCGAGAAGAAAAACGAGAAGAAACTTTTGTAAGCTTAGTTTGTGAGTGATATGTTCGACAGAACCAGTATGGCAATTTGTTTTAAGGAGATTCGATATGGGTCCACGGATTCTTGAAATGTGACTGAGTTAATCTAATAGACCTTTTGTTTTTAATCTAATAGACTTAACCTCTGCAGGAGAAACCGTGTTTGATTCCTTCATGGGGCCAATTTGCAACACACCTTTTTGTCGCATCGGTAAAGAGAATATTTGTAAGGATTTGTTACCATGAACTCCGCCTTCACAACTCATTAACATCAACTTCATTCTCTCTAGATTTTGCTGAATGATTAGGTCGTCAATTCGTACGCGGCTAATCTCGTATTTAAATCACGGCATCTCTCATTTACAGTAATTTCGTGGGCATTGCCCGTCTTCCTATAGGTACATTCTTAATTATTCAATGCATACGAACAACATGGTTTGTGTGTATTCATGAAAACTAGCCACGCTGAAATATTTGGAATTGAGAGTTCCAATGTCATAGGGAAAAGAAAAAGTTTGCGATGTGCACGAGGCTTTTGTCACTCTTCTCTTTTGGTCATACATACTTCGTATTCGAACACGAACTTGCATGTTAGGTGGACGATCGACTTCATGCCTCTTGTGGGCGTATTTAGAAGAACTTCAATAACTCTTCTGAAATGTGTGACTAAGCCCAGCATCTGTTGTTGAACCTTCTTTTCTAGATTTCTATTTTTGCGGAATTTTTTAGATTACAAGTACAGAATATGCTCAATTCACGACTTAACTTTAATGAAAAATATTATTAATGAGAATCGGAAAAAAGAAAAGTGTCTCCCCACAATTAGCATGGAACTGACCGGTTTGGTTCTAGGCCAGTTCCTCAAGAGACCAAAAACTGACTTTAACATGGTAAGTTTCAAATCTTTGAACCTACCTCGCCTTGATTTGAAACCAATCACCCCAAATTGAATTCATTAGCATTTTACCGAAATGAATCACTCAAAAAGAAAACTTGAAACTCCAAACTTGCATAACTTAATGATGTGAATCTTGAAGAAAGATATTTACAAACTGAGAGAATAAACAAATGGCCCACGGTCCAAGGAGAATTAAAGGGAGTTCCTATAATAAAAAAAAAAAGGAAGGACAAGTAAAGGAAGGCTGTCTTTCTCGGTTGCGAAGGTGAATATTAGACTTGTTCAAGGGAAGTTTTGTCACTTCATAGGAAAAAGATGTGCATGTAGTTCCAAAACTCAATACTCAATCGAAACCTACTAGGATTTGAGTTTGGTCGGGGACTTGATCAAGTCTTGACACATTTTTCATAACAATGTGTCCTCGTCAATGCCGTGTTTATTTTCCATGATAGCAATTGTTTAGAGAGGTAAAGTTTAATTTTCATTGTATCTATTGCTATCGATGCTCTAATGGAAGAGATGCGCGCGCGTTTGAGGTTTCATATTTGGTGCAATGGGCTGGGAGTGAGAGATATGAGAGCATGAATGTGTAATGGAATTGCAAAGTCACAATTGCCTCCTCAACGACTTCCCTAGCCTAGACTTTAATTCTAGATTTGTGGAAATGACGACAGTAATCTGGAGGATGGACACCAGAATTCGAAAGTTGGCTTTATATATAGTGTTGTTTGCACCAAAAATTAACCAGGTCCTAGGCATGAGTAGGCACATGATTTAAGGATGAATAGCTATCAACGCTCACGTGAACTATTATCGATGACCATAAGAAGGGCTATCAATATTGATATACATCGATGACCATGGACTAGTTGTTGATACATGATAGCGTCTAGTTGCCAATTATCATAATATAGTTGGTCGATCAGGATACTGATTAAAAGGGATCGACAGATTACCGGTTGAGAAACCAAATGAAAATTGAATGTTTGGCAGGTGCTGAACTCAATTGTGATATTCAAATTTGAAATCACTGGTGGTTCGGGCAATGAAGTCAAGAAAATTGTGGAGGAAGACTAAAGTTAATCCAAAATGACAGCAAACTGGCGCAAAAAGACCAAGGCGCAATTTTAAGGAACAATCACTTGGAAATAAGATCTTGACAACGTGAGAACATGGAACCAAGATTCTTGGAGGTTTGGAAGCTTGGCTAAAACTGCAAAAGAACTGCTTATAGGAAGTTATGTTATGAATGTTACCGAAGAGCCCCCCGCCACACTACTCACAAAAATTGTTATCTTTCACTTTATGTACTGTAGTTTATGATGGTAGTTCCCAAATACTTCGTCGTTGATTAAATTCTATCGTGTATCGTGTATCTTTGCTGTAGTTTATGGGTGCTTTGTTGTCGATTTAATTCTAGCGCTACATCTTTAGGTTCTCAGGCTTTATCGCCGATTAAATTCCAGCAAATTTTGTGTACTTTCAATTTCGTTTGAAGTGAAATTGTCGATTTCCTTGTGTACCTACAATAGTTCATGTCCGAATTGTCGCAGAACTTGTGCCCTTTAATAAAAATCGAAAAATAACTTTCGGTGAGAGGTATTTGGTTGTGGAAGCATATTCTGACGAAACAAGCATAGACGATAAGATGAAATATAGCATACCTTTTCTTAAAGAGTTTCTTTCATAAAGTCAAAAGAGTCCACGTAAATACTTGTAAACAAAGAGACGACCTTGTGAATTGTCATTAATTTGATGTAAATCAAAGAAACGACTTGATGTTTCAATTTTTGGAACGCCAAACAAAAGATATTCGCTAAACTTTTCTCCCTTCCGTCGTATGCCTATTTACAACATGTGAGAAATCGAAGTCCCATGGCACGGGGAGAGCAGCCACAAGAAACTCTCGTTTAACACGGCTCGACTATACGAAGCTTATTATTGGAAAAATATTAGATAATATAAAAAAAGTAATAATTGTTGGAAATTTGTTGAAAAAGATTTTAAAAAAATAAGATCCAAATGTCTTGGTATGCAAGCACTGTATTTAAGGACAATTCCATCTTTCGGAGTACGAAACTCGGTGTGATAAGCTCCGGTAGCTATCCTCCCAAAATACAACATGCATTCTTCTTTATCCCGCAAGGAATAATAGAAGTAACGGGAATAACATTATGTGTACAACGCAGCAAAAAAAGGAAAGACACGTAAAGAGAAACAAGAATATTCTAGTTTTGATACATTGATATCACTTTCCAATTATGTTTGGAAGAACAATTTATTAGTAAAAGAAAAAAAAAAGAGCCGTTCTCCAAAATCAATTCTTGCATTTAATTGAAAATGTTATAAATCCGTTTGAAATTGTTAGAACCATTACAAAACTATTACTAAACCATTATAATACGTTACAAAACCGTTGTAGATTAATGGCGAACAAAAATCGTTACAAATTGATGATGATAAAAAACCGTTTACAAAATTGATAGCTTTTAATATTTCAAAACTTATTGAAATATCCAACACTTATTTACCCTACTTTGTATATGTTTTAATTTCAATATTAGGAGCTCAAAGTAGCTAGTTATGGGTAAAAATAACCTTTCGCAATAACTAATAAACATTTCCTTGGGAAAAGTGTCAAAAAAAGTTATAAACCTATTGCATTAGTCCTAAATCATTTTTTGTGCTAATTTAGTCATAAATTTTTCGATATAGTGTTAATTCAATTCTTCCGGCTGATTTTGCTTGATATTGCTAACATGGATGTCAGGCAATTTACGTTGCACTGACGTAGTCAATTTTTAATAATTTTTTTTATTTCCTATTAATTTTTATTTATTTTCTTTTTTCTTTCTTCTTCATTTTGTCAATGACTGGCCACCGACGGCCAAGCGAGCTGGCCTCTCACCTTGGCAACGGTTGCCATCGCCCACCACAAGTGAGGGCTCCCCTTGCCAAATCTGGCAAGGTTGGCCCTCGCCCAAGCCACGGTAGCCTCGCCAGGGTCACCTTGGTGCGAGCAATGCCCGGCAAGGCTAGCCTACCCTAGGTGAGGGCCAGCCTTGCCAAATTTTGCGAGGAGAGCCCTCGTGTAGACGAGGGAGGCACAAGCAATGCCCTGCAAGGCCACGCTCGCCGAAGCTCACCCTTGCCTAATCGAGCCTCGCTTGTGGCAGTCAATGGTGCCCCTCGCTCAGGCAAGCTAGCCCACCAGACCATTGCCTGTGGCCTGTGGCTAATCATCGGCAAAAGGTAGAAGAAAGAAAAAAAATTAAAAAAAATCATTTTAAAAATCGAAAAAATATTAAAATATTATTAAAAATTATTCACGTTAGCGTCGATAGTGTCATATAGGCCAGCTAATGTCCACGTTAGCCATATCCAGCCAAAATGAGCTGTAATGACTGAATTGACACTATATCAAAATATTTAGTACTAAATTAGTATTAATGCAATAAATTTAGGACTTTTCTAACACTTTTCCCCTGTCCTTAATAGTTACTTCTCTATTCTTTTATTTCTTTTTTGCCAAAATCCTTTCTTAGTAAACTTGCTGTGGGCATCATGAAATGGAGGAATACAACGTTGAGCAACCGAATTGACAATCAATAAAATTTGTTAAAGCAGACAAATAGAGTCCAGTTCCTTCACATGGGCTGACTCAACGCCTATCCATGACCTTTTTCCACACACAAAACGTGAATTTAATGATGGAGAGAACAGGCCCCACGTCGTAGTTTTCAAAGAATTTCATTGACAAAATGACCGAACGCTTTGGGTTGGACAATTCTTCCACGGCCAACCTGTGATGTGTGCTAACTGGCCTACACTACACAGTTGCTCTTTTTAAATAATCAGAGAAGCTTAAGACTTACAAGAGAGGAGAGCCCCCACAATAAGGACAAGAACACAAGACCTTGACGAGTTAGAAATACAACGTGGTCAGCTTGGAATGTCGATTCTCTGTGTGTTCTTGACACGGTCTGGCGTTTGATTGTATCATTTGAGACTGATCCCATTACTTTTCTCTGTAAGTTGTCCATCATCTGTTGGCATGCTTGCTTAATTGGTTTGGCCAATTGTATAGAGAATATCACTGTGTGCATGTGGCGGGATAGCCGGATCTAATCACGAAACGAGAAGCACGTAGGAGTGAACCCTTTCTCGGGAAGATCCAGAGGGAGTCACATTTTACTTTTACTTGTGATTTTCTGGTGTCTAACAGCAAGAAATTAAGTTATGATCCCCTTGCAATTACCCGTTTTGAGTCCTATTGGATCCGTGTATATATCTTATAGCTTGTTAGAAGGCGCTTTCACACGCACATCAACCGTTGAGACCAGCATGCCCATCTCACGCCTGCACTTCGACCCATTAGATAGTTCATTCAGTCCCGGCAAGTGGAGGGTTCGACGGAACGTGGATTTGTCTGCCCATAGATACGGCTCAAACAAAACACCCCCCTCGGGGTCAAGTGACAATAGGTCAAACTGATCTTTCTTTCGTCCATGCATAAGATATTTCACTTGCTACGATGATTTGGCTAATATTTCATTTCTTAGACATTTTTTTTGTATTAAAGAATGCGCAACGATGAGTCGGTTATTAGTATTTCATGATCTATGGCACAACAAAATTATTGTATCGCTCGATTTGTGCCTAAGCTCTTAACTTATGCATCCCAAAATATTTCAACTGCCTAAAAATACAATGTTGTATAGATTTAGAGATTGATTCACATAATTCCTTTAGAGTTTATAATGTAAATACCAACTCACGGTTTGTCACAATCCGTGACCCCTAATACTATTACTCTAGGGACTTCTCAATTGTGTATGTGAGTTCCAAGATTCTGCACGATCCTAATTTATGGCAAGAGATGATGACAAGGGAATTAGGTGTGGTCAAAGAGTGCATGCTGCCTCAGCTCTTGAACATTTCCAATGCACCGCTAGGAAAAATGCTAGGTGACGCATGAGGACAAAATTCCTGGCCAACCCTCTGATTTTCTTCCAATACCACGAGAGTCAGGACCACAACTTGAACAGTCGAGCTTCTGAAGATCATGAGCTTTCAATAGTTGGCAACGCTGCCAATGCCATGATGCATCCTCATCATCTGTTAGATGATGATCATCATGTTTGACAATTCATGATATTCTCACAATGGAATTGGAATAATCTAACCGAGGAGAAAAGACTTTATTTTAGATGATAGTCACGACATCACAAACGCGGTAGATGCAGTAGATGGGGAAATTGTCCAATCGGTCCTAAACCTATTGTACGGTATCAATTCAATCCTAAACTTTTTAATTCTTTATGTGAAATTCCTCATATGGTCATTCCAGTCAATTATCGCCGGGAATCATTGATGTGGCAGTATGTTGCGTAGAATGGCCAACGATGGTAGAACCGCCATGTCAGCGATTTACGGCAAAAGTTGACGGGAAAAATTACATTGGAATTTTATACAAAGCTATATGACTAAATTGGCAAAATTGAAATGTTTATGAATGAATTAGCATCCATACAATAAGTTCAATACTGATTGAATAATTTTTCTTAGAGTTAATCTAATCTCAATTGTGGAAAACAAATATAAGAAATCCATAGTATTTCGAATGACCTCACATTGGAGTATAATTGGTGTGGACAACTACAATATAATATTCTCTCAAGCATATAATTGATGTCAATTCAGGAGTACAAGAAGACCCGACTAATAATAACTTGTGGGTAATATATAGTAATGTGTGTGTGTGTGTGTGTGTGTGTGTGTGTGTGTGTGTGTGTGTGTGTGTGTGTGTGTGTGTGAACTCTAGGTAATACTCTGTCAAGGAACAGAACAAAAACCTCATGTGGGTGCCTGAAAACCTTGGTGCTCTAACCATATTATAAAAAATTGGGGTGTCCAAGTTCCCAATTTCCCATAAAGATGTCAAAAACGCAGACACGTTGGCAAACCGTGTGATGACTTCAACTCACACGCGGCTTACGAACTTCAAGCACGGATCTGACGGTAGGGGAAAGAGAAATTCGGAGTGCTATCATATCATACAACATGCACATTCATTGCATTGCCAAAGTTCATGATTTTATGAATCAAGAAGGTTGACCAAATTGATGGGTATCCGTTCTCAACTAACATATCATTTATCTAGCCATAATGCTCCGTAATTCATATCTATCGATCGCATTTCAAGAATCGATTACGCTAATTTCATTTAAAAAAACCATTATAAAGTCCAACCTAAAGAGAGACCACATAAATATAAAAAGTATATAGAACCCATTGTCAAGATATGTGAGACAATACTTTCAACACTCCATCTCACGTGCAGGTCGAATTATAAGCAGCTCATGGAATTTGACTAATGCAGGGTGAAAGCACATTCACAAAAGAAGTAGCATTGGTTCTGATACCATAATAGAAAATCAAATCTAAACCTTTTGAATTAGACTTTTTAACAAGAACCAACCTAGCATGCCCTATTGAGTATAGACTATAATCAATTCTCGATCGCTACAAGTTGGAGTCTCTTCTATGAACTCAAAATTTTTTGCTCGTATCACAATCACTCCGGTGCAAATGAAGCCACCTAATTCCTACCCCGTTGGAAACCAAAACCCCATTATTTTTAGTTATACATCTCTCCCATGATGGGAAGTGTATATATAATATGATGCATTTACTCAACAAATCTTACATTATTTGATATGGCAAACTTCAGATTAGATCGAGTTCTTGGAGGTAGAGGAGCCAGCTTGGCGAGCCCACATGGTGTCCCCTCTCCACTAGAAGTGGAGAAGAAACCCACCATCCCCCTCCTCCTAGCTCACATGATTCTGCTAAACCACCTCCAATTATTCTCGGATCTCGTCTCCCTCTCTGTCTCTACCCCTCGTGCGTCTTCTCTCAGCCTCCCCCCTCTCTCTTTCTCTCTCTACACCCAGCCATGCAAACCCTACGTGTGAGTTGTCCTCCCCTTTTAAAGCATCATACCACCCCCATTCTCTTCCTCACAAACTTCAAACTCTCTCTCTCTCTCTCTCTCTCTCTCTCTCTCATCTTCTTCAAAAGAGCATCGCCAGAGCCCCTCAAGAAACGAGAAAGAAAGTGAAAACATGGTGGGTGTCTTCCGTCGCTCCCTCTCCTTCCCAAACAAGAACCCGGCCAGCCCCAAACCGCCCATGACCCACCACACCCGATCCGTCAGCCTCCCCACCCGGTCCCACCTCTTGCTCTCCAACCTCCGCGACCAGCTCTCCGACCTCGACGCCTGGTCTTCTTCTTCGACAGCTCACTCCTCTGCTCGGCTCGCCGAAGGCTTGAGCTGCCTCCGAAACGCCCTCGACTCTCTCGACGACGCCCTCCGCCTCCCCCAAGCCCAGAACCTCCTCTGCGGGCGCCCGCAGCTCGCTGAGAAGCTCCTCGAGGACTTTCTCCGCTTTGCCGATGCTTACGGGATCTTCCAGTCCGCGGTCCTCGCCTTCAAGGAAGCGCAGACGGCGGTTCAGGTGGCCATAAGGAAGAGAGACGAGTCAAAGATCGCTTCCTACGTGAAGGCCCGGAAGAGGATCCACAAGGAAATGCGAGACCTCACTTCTACCATCAGATGCGTGGCGAAATGCGATATTCTTCGTGAGCCAGATCATTCCCCAGCCCCTGATGCTGAGCTTGCGGCCGCAATATCAGGCGTCGTCAAGGCAACGACCTCAGTGTCACTGGCGCTTTTCGATGGTTTTGCGTTGTCATTTGCGGCAAGGAGGTCAGCGTGGAGCGGCCGGTTGAGGCTGTCGAAGAAAGCAAAGGTCGACGAGTGGATCGAGGAGCTCCAGTGCACGGAAGAGAGGTTGTGGAGTTTGAGGAAGATGAAGGATGCGGAAGTGAGGGAGGTTTTGAAGAAGATGGAGGATTTGGAAGGTTGCGTTGAGTGTATAGAGAGTGGGAGTGAGAAAGTGTTCAGGAGTTTGATCAGCGCCAGGGTTTCATTGCTCAATGCTCTCACACCGTAAACATTGAAGTAATTTTGTTTTCATTTGTAGCTTTTGATTTGAGTATATCAGATCCACAAGATCAGCTTGAGGAAATGTAGTCATGTATAAATCCAGATGTGTAATCAGACATGAGAATGAAATATTGTATAGTGGTGAATCTTGTGCAATTTGATATATAGTATAATTCAAAAATTTTGCTCCCTATACGTGTTCCTATCATTATGTTGCAATTTCTCTATGGAAGCTGAACGAAGAAGCTAATCTAAAGCGTGAAACGTGTGGTCAGGAACCAGGATTGGTAATGGTGAACGTGTTGGGTCCATGTGGGGGAATGCGTCATTGAGATCGGCTGGGGAGGTTAACCAGTTAAGATGCACTAAAACTGACCCGAACGCCACAATACCACTTTATACAAAAACGAATGTGTTCAGATTTTCTAAATTCAATGCAAGTATGAGCTACATTCGATTATCTATAGATGAATATGAAAGAAAAAAAATATATATATGAAAGCATGGAGATAAGAGATTGAAGAAGAGAGTGTGAAAATGTGTTTCGGTCTTTTGATGTACAATGCAAGCAATGTCTCGAGTCTTTTCATTAAAAAAAAATTTTCAAAGAAATTCGATGGTCTAGAACTATCGGAGTCAGGCTTCTTACATGATTATCATTTTCGGACGGCAGTAAAAAAAAATTATTACAAGCTTGTAGTATATATACTAAATTGAATTTAGACCATAATGAAATTGTTGGGTTTAATCATACCGGTCTAGATTCGATTTAGTATATTGTACTACATTTTTTTCCAAACAAATGCCTCGTTAAATACAGGCTACTCATCAGATATCTAGCCGTGCATCGTTAAATGTTTGAAATTTGCCCCAGCTACAGGTTGCTCCG
Source organism: Syzygium jambos (assembly GCA_031216235.1). NCBI lineage: Eukaryota > Viridiplantae > Streptophyta > Magnoliopsida > Myrtales > Myrtaceae > Syzygium > Syzygium jambos. The sequence continues at coordinate 14,761,472 of CM062225.1, read as the reverse complement.
AGGACTTATGAGCTCGCAGCAGGTCTTTGATGTTCGGGCTTGAGACATCCGAGTTTATTGATGGTAGGCATGCAGTGAGAAAATTGTCCAAAAAAAACCTTAACTTATTATGCGGCAGCCAATTTAGTCCTAAACATTTCAATTATGCCAATTTACCTAAACATTTTGATGATTTGTTAATATAGTCCTTCCGGGTAATTTTAGGCAAAAAACGCTGATGTTGTCGCCAGTTAACTTCCATGACATGATCGGTGCTAATGTGGATAATTTTTGTAATCTTTTGTAATTCTTAATTTTTCTTTTTTTTTCCTTTTCATTTATTTTCTTTCCTTTTTCATTTTTCATTTTTCCCATTTTGCTCTGCCATCAATGACCGAGGAGGTCATTGGCCACAGGTGAGGGTGTTGTGACCCTCGCCTAGGCTCTCACTAGCCTCGCGAGCCCTCGCTCAGAGCTTAAGCTATTAGATGAATGTGTGATTTATTATTTAAATATTCTAACATGCCCTTAACAATAGAAAAAATAAAATAAAAGAAGAGAACAAAACATTAACAAATAAAAATAAAAAATTTTATTTATACTAGTGCCGGCATGCCATATTAAATGGCCACCATCCATGTCACCAGAATTTGGTCAAAATTGGCCATAAGGGCTATATTGGCAAATTGTCAAAAAATTCAAAACTAAATTGGTACAATTGAAAGATAAAGAATGTGATCGCCGTACAATAGGTTTAGGATTTTCTGGACGAATATCCGCATGTGACTCTCGCAATTACTCTTGGAGAAAAAAAAGAAAGAAATCAAACTTTAATCAAATACTTCTTCTCTTTCATTATTGCTCAACAGCCTCACACTTATCAACAATGTTAATTGGGTCATTTCGAAATGACCAACTTTTTTAAAACTTTTCCAAGTTTATTAAAACTTTTATAACGATTTATTTTTACAACAAGAGGGTAATTCCAAGCCGATCAAAAGTGCATTGGAAAGTGGCGCAAAAAGTTAGTATTCTAAACTTGTTGGTAGCTTCATTGAAGAAAATAATTGGTTAGCAACTCAAATTTCTAATAAAAGTTTTGCTAAGTTATTTCAAATGTTGGTACAATTTGATTTAATTAATGTTGATAAGTTGCTCAGATAAGGATCGCAACCTAAAATTAGTTGATAATTTCATCATACAAGAAATTAGTAAGTCACTCAAATAAAGTTAGAAATTTGGTACAAGAGTCAATAACTTCAATGGAAGTTATTAGTAAAAGAAAGTGATTGGTTATCCACCAAGTAAATGTCATAAATGGCTTAAATAAGAGTTGGTAATCTATAAGTAGCTAATAACTAGTTTGCAACTCACTCACATTAGAGTAGGTAATTTTATGTAAAAGTGGTAACTTTAACACGTCAACAACCTACACGAATAAAAATTAGTAATTAATTGGAATATCTCTATAAACAAATCGAAGTTAGTAATTTGAAAATCGATAACTTACTAACAATGTACCGTACGGAAAATTTTCCGGTCCTTTTTCAAATGAAAAGATAAGATCTACCATCAACAAATCTGCCTTCACGTTCCAAACTTAGACCAAATTCATTGTATACGTTATTGATTAAACATTATTGATCAACGAATTATCCGGTCTTATTCTTGTGGTTAGTGATAAGCAAATGATTAGAAAGATAGAAACCCAATTATTGGAAAGAGGTGACAGTCATAATAGAGAGATGTGAGGCTCGCACGTTGATGTGTATAAAACACATGCATTTAGATAACGATCCCATGATTGTGATTACAATGAATCATGTGGAAAAGGAGTAAGCAATCAGAAAGAGAACATTGTAGTTGAAGACAATGATCTCTCCTCTCTGGATGATTAATCATGAGAATCGCCAAAACTTCATATGATTTGTCTCCGAGTTGCCTCGTCACGTGGTCTCTCTCCACCCAGCATTTTCGACGGGATCTTAGCTCATTCTTGGCACGCTTTGCTTCTGCACATGCATGTATCCCAATTTAGCAGAAAAGAGAGTAACTTTTGGTTTGTCAACAAGAAAAGAGATGAGATGGACTGGAAATCAGCACCCCGCTACGGCCACTGAAGCTCAGAATTCCCGTCTGCAGGAGTTCTATAGAAAATGATCTCAGCACTCTTTAGAGCAAAAATTGCTCTTAAGCTGAAAGTGAACTCAGCTGCGCTTTTACGGCTTTATTGAAGATGGTATAATCAACTTCGAATGCTGTCTTTAGGCTGTTCTAGTTGTTCTTCGGGTGCTGCATTGGCATGGGCCTCTTTGGTGTACTCTTGGCTTAGCAGATGGTTTCCTGATGTTCTCTGTGGCTTTTAAGGCTTGTAATGTTGTTGAGATCATCAGTGGACCCTTCAGAACTTGAATGAATCCAGAATGCCTTTTGGAGACTTGCCTTGGTTGACTTTCTTTGCCGTCACTTGCTGGCCCTTATGGCAATGGAGAAATAACGTTTGTTTCCAGATGATTTTCAAATGCCAAGTTTCCCAATTCATGTGATTACATTCTTGCTGCAAATGAGACATCTCGCGGACTATCTCTCTTGTCAAGGAAAGGGGATAGCTTCCGTGGGTTGGTCGCCCAAATACTGACGGCCGATAAAGATAACCTGGGAATAGCTTCAGCTGCAGGAATTCTTCAGAGATGAGTCTGGTAACTGGCTCGTTCACACAGCCTGTAGATTACTGCTCCTCAACTTCGAGCCTTATATTTGGGTCTCAATCTTGCAAGAACACTGGATTACAAGAGAATACTTTTGGAAGTAGATTTAGTCATTGGTTAAGCAAAATCCAACTCATTCAAGATAGGGAAACAACCGAGAAAATGACACTAAAAGTACCATATGTTTCGTACAATGTTTATTTTATTGCCAAAACTTTTCAAGCGATATTTTTTTCTTTTGGTAAGGATTTCAAGTGATATTTCGGTATCATGTCGGAGAAAAAACGATCACTTAAATTCCTCCAGCGATAAATTCCAACAAAAATGGGAATGCCTACGTGTCTTTTTTATTTGAAAAAAAAAATGAGTCCAACAAGGATGATGAGTGGCCCTTTATGACAAAACAATGCCGCATCTTCAAAACTCAAAGTCCCTGTGTTGCTAAAGGGTCATGCATGGTGGATTAGGGCTTGAAGAAGTTCAATTGCAAATTCTAGGGCCACCAATGGAAATTTCTGAAACCCAGAAACTCCACGACAAGGTTGAAACAATTGACTAAAGATGTAGTTTTTATTGAATAAAGCATAATGTGAAGTCAATTGAGTAAAGATTTAGTCTTTAATGAATGTCTCTCCCTCTTTCTTGAAAATTCTAGAATATTTACATGGTATCATGGCCACCTAGAGAGAATGATCCAAATCAAAACAGTAGCTTTTTCTTTCTTCTTGCTGTCAGTCTCAATCACTGTCTCTATGGCAACCATCAGACGCTATGTTCCCTTCCCATGGCCGGCGACACCAACATCTGCGTCTCTGTCAAGATGTCAAGCTTCATTCCAATCTCTGCTCATCGTCAGAAGAGTCGCGCCTCACCAACGTCAGTCATTTCATTTTGAGTAACTTCCCGATTTGCCAACACTCAACAATGCCTGCCATGGACGTTACTTGTTGGGACTCTTTTAATTACAACCATTATCGATGAGCAAAGTCGCCGTCAAGTAACCAGGCAGCTGTGAGCTTAAGAGTCGAGCACACTTTCATCGAATAGCCAAAGTTGAGCACTATGGTGTGATGCAATTTAATTTGCTGCAATTCAATTTGGATTTCCACATGGTTCTATTAAGGTCCTATAAAAAAATGTGTCAAGTTTCTAATCATGTGTTTCTTTAATGCTTGTTAAATTCGGTGATGATATGGATTATATTCAATTTGTCATATAAGGTCCAACTTACACAATTGCTTGAATCCAGTTTGATAGGCCCACATCCCTTGTTTAGTGTAAGGTTCAGCTAACACGGCACTTGATCACAGACTTCGTATACAAGATAAATACTCTAACTTGAGGGTGAGTGTAGAAGTATAGTTATGGACGTCAGAGATTTCTCTATCCGGACATTTCTGCTAAATAGGATAATGTCGAATATGATCGGATATTAAATATCCCATATAATGTTTGCTGATATCCGGACATAACATGGATTCGAATAAATATTATATAAACGAGTGTTTAATTTGCAAGATTAAAACTAAAAAGAAAGTTGTGAAAACTATTCACAACTCACTGCCATGCCCGCCGCCATCACCTCGGACAAGGGGCACAGCGACACCGCACGGGGTTGTACACGGTGGACCGGAGAATGTTGCTGACCATAAGGTTCCGTTGCCATCCCAGAAGTCCTACAGTGAGGTTGTGAGATAGGGCTCGTCGAACTACCACTAGAGGTCAAGTCCTAGGGTGGTGCGAGCCGGGACGACGTAGATGGCGAGCACGAGCTCCAATTCTAGGTACGTGTAGATGTAATATAGTGCGGGGATTATATATATATATATATATATATATATATATATATATATATATATATGCAATTGAGACCTGTACTTGTAGGTGTGAAAAATCCAGACCAGAGTCGAAACCTTGATCACAAGTCGGAGTGAAGCAGAGTAGATTTTGAGGAATTTTCAAAGACTTTCTTGTCTTCGTATGGTGGTGGATGAGTCATGAATGTGAACAGAGAAAAAATAGGTCGAAGAAGAACATGGAGAGAGATGTTGGGAAGAGAGTGCAAAAGCTGCAGGGATAGCATCAGATTTCGGCCAGATTCTGAAATTTAGTTTTTTTTTTCCTGAATTTCATATATCCTATCAAGGTTTATCTCACATCCTAAATAGGATTATTTTTATCCGAACTATATCTGGACTATATCCAATCATATTCGAAATTCGTATCACTCCAAATCCCGAATAGGATAAAAGTTATCTTATATGGAGTTTTATCCGACCCACTAAACGCAACCTTAAAAATGCCATTAAATATTAAGGAATTTGATATTTCATTATTTTCTAAGATAGTTGATTTTTTTGTTAGATTATATTATCTCATCCTAAGCATTTTGTTCGGGTATAAGTACCCTTCTCTAATAAAGTGTCATATGAAGTCAATTGAGTAAAGATATAGTCTTTATTAATTCTTTCTCCCTCTCTTTTGAAAATCCTAAAATTTTTATATGGTATAAGAGCCATCAAGATATAAAAACCCACATCAAAACAGTAACTTTTCCTTTCTTCTTGCCGTCGGTCTTAATCATTGTCTATGTTGCAACCATCAGATTCTCTGTTCCGTTTCCATGGCCGGCAACATCAGCATCTTTGTCTCTATCAAGGCGTCAAGCTTCGTTCCAATCTTTGCTCATCGTCAGGAGAGTCGTGCCCCGCCAACTTCTGTCATCTTATCTTCAATAGCTTCACGATTTTGTCAAAACTCTGCAATGCCTACCTTGAACATTATTTGTTGTGGGATTCTCTTTTAATTGCGAGCATCATCAACGAGCAAAGTCGCCGTCAAGTATTCAGGCAGCTATGAGCGCTCGAGCACACCTTCATCAAGTAGCCAAAGTTGAGCACCATGAGGTGATGCCGTCAAGTATCCAGGTAACTATCAGCCCCAGAGTCAAACACACTTTCATTGAGCAATCAAAGTTGAGTGTCGTGCGATGATGTAGTTTGGTTTGCCGCAATTCAAGTTGGATTTCCATGTGATTCTATTAAGGTTATATGAGAAAAATGTGTCAACTTTCCAATCATGTGTTTCTTCGACGCCTGTTAAATCTGCCGATGATATGGATTACATTCAACTTATCATGTAAGGTCCAGCTAACACAGTTGTCATTATCTCAAATTGTGTTTGATGGACTCACATCCCTTGTTTAGTATAAGGTCCAGCTTACACATTGCTTGATCACAAATTTTAGAAGAAAGTCGCACCTCTTATAGACAAGTTAAATGCTTCAACTTGAGGACGAATGTTGAAGTATGTTTATGAATATTAGAGAATTCTCTATTAGCAAATAATGTTAGAAATATCATTAGATATTAGCGAATATTGATATTTCGTTATTTTCTAAAATAACTAATTTTCTTGTTCGATTAGATTATTTCCTTTCCCATGCATATTGTCTCTAATAAAGTGTAATGTGAAGTCAATTAAGTAAATAAATAGTCGTTATTGATTCCCACTCCCTCTCTCCTAAAAATGCTAAGATATTTGCACTTCGAGAGGGAAACAAGTGTGCTTATTGGTTAAGCAAGTTATGCTTTCCGTCCTTAAGATTTGTCGTGGAGGGGCCCGTCCCCGTCTCAAGGTCCAATTCCATTCTAGGAGACCATAGAAAGATGACTTTGGGTCAAGTACGATCAATCAGTAGCCACAATTGATATTATATAGAGCTTACTGTGATGCATGGAGTGTACGGCTTCTCTGAATTAGTCTCTAGCGATTACCGTATAAAAATTAAGGTTACATGATCAAGAATGTCAAAAATGGAATGGCCATGGTGTTCGCACGAGTTGGCCAAGATGCTCGCACGAATGTTAAAACCACGGTTCTCTACCGTCTACAAGATAGTTATTCGGTGAAAAATCGTCAATTCGTATCTAAAAATCCTAGTTTTACATAGTCGTTTTGCACGTGCAAATTTGTCTTCACGACAATCAATTGAAATTAAAAACACAAGTCGGGTTTTTCTTATTCGCCTCGAGATATATTTTCAAATAGTGTATTTCGAATTAACGAACTTTCAAATCAATCCTTGGGTAATAGGCCTGGAGCAGAGACTTTCCTTAGTCGCGGTATTAGCTTCCTTGAGCCCAAGCCCGGAAAGGCACAAACGGATTCATTTGTTGGACGTAGATCACCAAATAAGCAGGCCCTAACCCAGTGACTAGGGGATATACGATCCGAATCCAACGACACCACGTAATAATCTCAGGAAATTACCCTTCGCCCAAGAGGAGAAGAAGAACAAAACTTCTTTTGTGGCATTTCCTGAAGCACCTCGAGGAGAAGGCTCGGTCTTAGGCCGCAGATTTGCAGCGCACAACTGCTCAACAGGCGAGCCAGTCAGGGCCGTCACCCCTACCCCAGCATGATGAGAATCGAAAGCTCATAAGCCCAAGCATGTTCTTAGCAGATTACCCGAGATTTCTTAGGACCGAGTACCGACTTGGGGGATATATCTATGTTCAGGACGGTCATGTTGTAGACTGATCAAGGTCTTCTAAAATCAAGGATAGAGGGAAGGGCCGAACTCACGACCCACGACTCGAAAATTAAGTCTTGGACCTTTCGACCAACCACCAAAGTTAGTATTCTTCGGGTACATTTAATTGAACGAAGTCTAGGACAGGCTTTGGGCTTGTCGAGATCAGACATCAGAACGAGCGTAGTCCCAACATGCACTGAAATAAAAGAACTTTGCAGACAACAGGAGATGGGCTGGGAAAATAATGCGAAGAGATGTTGAAGAGGGAAAACGCCAAAAGCTGCAGAAAACCATGCAACAAGATGGAGAAGGAAAAAGTCAACCCGCAGAGAATCATGAAAGCTACTCTTTGGCCAAGCTGGACTCGCTGGTCTCGCTCGACCGTTGAAGTCAGAACCACCCATAAGAATTTGAGCAGATACAATTGTTAGGTACGGGTCAAATCGTCTAGTCTTTGATAGAGAAATTACTGGAATCACTCGAGAAGCCGTCGCTAGAGAGATTAATAGTCAAACAGATTGCAAATAAATAGATCGCACTCGCTTATTGAAAGCTTGTAAGCATTCGTGCGCCCCCATATATACGAGTCACGGCGGAATGCACAGCGTTGCGAAAGTGGGTTGATCCGTTGAGAGACCATATACATGATTTTCATATAACTTGAAAGGGTCTTATGTGGTGAGGTTTTACACGAAGTCATGTGTACAATATAATCGGTATAATTGGCCAAAAAATCATAAATCTATTGTAGAGCGGCCAATTTAGTCCTAAACCTTTCAATTATACTATTTTAGTTATAAACATTTTGATAATTTGCTAATTTAATCTTAAACATTTCAATTTGTCAATATAATCCTAAACCTTTTTTGAAAGTTTGCCAATCTAGCCCTAAACCTATTGTTGGGATAATTGGCCGGAAGGACTACATTGGTAAATTGACAAAAGGTTTAGGACTAAATTGGCAAATTATCAAAAGATTTATGATTGATTGATCGCCATATAATAGGTTTATGACTTTTTTGATAATTTTCCTCGATAAAAACTCACATTGTCCACCAATAGTCTAACTTTTGATCAATATCCAAGTCGACTTAATAGTAAATAAGGTCTCATGTTCTATGCATGGCATCCTTGTTTGTTGTCATCCAATTTTGTCTAGTCACAATAGAGGGTTAATTCCCAAAAAAAAAATACCAACTTTAAGTCGAGGGACAATTCTGGCCCGAACTTTTTTAATTCAAAAAAAAAAATACCAACTTTAGGTCGAGGAGCAATTCTAGCCTCAACTTTTTTTGTCTCGTAAAAAAGCACAAACTTTAGGTCGATAGACAATTCTGGCCTGAAATTTTTTTTGTCCCGTAAAAATATACAAACTTTAGGTCGAGTGACATTCTAGCCCCAACTTTTTTTTGTCTTGTAAAAAAGCACCAACTTTTACTTAATCCAAAATCTGGCCCCTATTGACTTAAAATCATTTGATTATCCAACTTGACCATTCCACCTTAACAATAAATCCACGTGACTTGCTGACTGGATTTAAAACATTATTTATTATCTTATTCTCTGAGCCACAGCTTGAAGAATAACGATAAAACTGTTCGTCTTTTTCACTTCACCGGCAAGTCAAAAATATCTTCAGATTGAATCTCTCTAGCTAGACTTTCATTGCTTTGTCGTGATTTGAAGCTATAGACCACCCCTTATCGACAGACGCCATGGATGAGATTCGCCAGGCTCACCACCATAATCTTTTTTTCTCAAACAAGGGTTACTTCAGACAGAAAGCCAATGGAGGCCGGATTTGGGATTTAAGTGAAAGTTGGTTCTTTTTTAAGAGACAAAAAAAGTTTGGGCTATAATTGTCACTCGACCTGAAATTGGTGCTTTTTTACTAGACAAAAAAAAATTCGGGCCAGAATTGTCCCTCGACTTAAACCTTCTGCTTTTTTTTTTTCGAATTAACCCAATAATATAGTAGCATATGCCATTATAGGGTGCGCGTACAATGACAGCACATCTTCCTCCAATCGCTCGACCTTTCATATCCAGTAAGCTACGCAGTCCAATCCAACGAGCCACACCTTAGATCACCGAAAATATCCTTCCTCGAACCTCGTCACATTTCAAATGCCAAGCTAGAGAGTACAAGCAGCCATGGCTTTATCCAAAGGCAATCAGTGATTTGTAGACCCTTTTGACCTTTCTTGCCCTCGTAGGGAAGAAGGCACGCTTTGGATGCCCTCCTACGTTTTTCCTAACCTAAAGACCAGACGGATTTGGAAACTTTATGCTAATGTCCTCCGATATGTTCGTTGAATATTCCCCACCCGCGAAAGATAGGTGCGAATGCCAAGTAATCCTTTGGACAGCTGTCGAACGACACGTGGAGAGAGAGAGAGAGAGAGAGGGGCCTAATTATTCGTCTAATCAAACCACATCTCCGGGTACGTTGCGCCCTAATTTCGTCGCCAAAGGGGCCAAATTTCCAAGACCTATGATGCTCCTCGATTCCCGCGACCGTTGGTTTGAATTTTATGCGCCGGAACTATTAGCTACCGAATGCCAAGATTCCATTGCTACAAGCTTTTGTTGTGGATCGAACGTGTCCCGAGTGAGAAAAAAACAGTGGTTTGTTAGTCACCCTCGATGCGATGGAGATGACAGATGATCTGCTCCTATTTAGAACGTGACGAGAGGGGAAATGTTTTGGGTTGATTAGGTGTTCTTGTCTAAACATTTTTCCGTTCGTGATGGGTGACATGTATCTACGGTGGATAAATATGTTTGATATGGCGTGTTAAGAGGGACGCGGAGGCTCGATTCCCTCGTTCGACCATGCATTCTTAACTCTTAAGCTTCCTCTGCGTCTATCGGATGGCAATCAAATATGAAAATGTGTCTTTTAAATGGTCCTCGAAAAGGAAGATGTCGTTCAGAATGGGAGTCAAAGTTGGAGATCGCCAAGAGAATGTCCAAATTCAATCCTGTTAAACATGCCCAGTTAAAAACCCAATTTACTCGAAAACTTACATCATTGGATTGCGAAAAAATTATACATATATATAATGCTATAATGTTTTGTGAATGCCGTCATGTTTATTGTACCGTGACAAGACATGTATTTGATCTAAGAACACAACACTATTGGCATTGCGCTATATATATACTTCACTTTACATAACAAGAGACTTTCAATCTCCAATTTTCACATTCAAAGTTGGGCACCATAGAACATAACATAACTCTCGAAGATCATTCAGCCAACTCAGATTTCATCTAGACATAACATATTCCGGCTCAAACTGTAATATTCTAAATTAAAAGCAACCTTTTGTGGGCCATGCTAGTTAGTCTACTTTGGGAGATTTATCCAATGTACGTTGACGATATGATTTGGGTATATATTTCTAGATTAGTGGAAACAAAATTCGATATACCCATATCGCAAAAAAAAGTAACACGGAAAAAGAGGTAAGCAAAACCAAAAGGTTAGTCAGGCTTGAAAATGAATTTAGTATGTATAATGTAAGGAAAAAAGTCATACCATTTTGGTGCAAAACAAGGAAATTGATATGAATCAGGAAAAGTTGTGACATGATTAGACAAGTGGCCAACTTACACATAGAGACGGATCATAATGTATTGTCTATATCTGGACAACATATATTGGCTTTCCCTTTTTTAGAGCAATGTCTGGTCCAAGAGTTCCTCTTTCACGGTGCAAACCAATGTGATTCTTAATCATCTAAAGGTCATTGCAAAGAATTTCTAAGACTAGAGCTAGCCATTCCACTTTGGACCCTTTATGCTGGTCCAAAAGTCTACAAAATTTCCACACCGCATTCTAATCTTTTGGTTTGGGATATGCCCCATTATTGACAAAGCTAGGGAGGTCAATGAACTATGCTGATCATATCAACAGCCATGTCTGATGATGGAAACCCTAGCAAAGCTCTTTTGTCCATCCTAATGTTTGGAGAATTAATTAAAGGTGGACCTGGACCCTCTAGTCCAAATCCATACAAGACTACTTTCGGACCAAAATTCTTCATGTGATTACCTAAAAGTTTACATTTGTTGATTGAGTGAGTTGATTTATTCGGTTAGAGTAGCCAATTTGCCTCCGTCTCTCTGTCCATCAGTTATTCGTCAAAATCGCCCTAGATGCATTCCATTTGTATTTGAAGTCATAGAAGTTCTGCGTGTAATTTAATTCTTATCTGCTTTCTCTCGATACAGATTCAACCTATGCTGGTAACTATTAGCCAATCACATAATGACTCGTATTTGTGGAACAAACAATCATTGGCCCATCTACGATATCCTCTTTCCCCAGCTCCATCTGAGTCAATCGTCATGTTCTGTTGGTAATTAATGTCGACAAGGTCGGTCTCGGCTCGATCGAACTCGAATCGACTTCCAACCAAAAAGTGAAGGAGACTGGAGAAAGGGCTCACCGAACCCCTGCTTATTCCTCGCATGTTTAGCTCTAAACTTTCAAATGATGTCATGCTAGAGTAATTGCGTTATTTATATCCAAACGGACCTGAGCTCGTGGGCTTGAACTTCGTGATTGAAAAAGGGATTCATGGGTGGATTTGAACATTTGAATGTGTCGATGCTTGATAAATTATGCATAAAGTTTTCGAGCATCGAGTAGAGAATTCAATCGGGGAAAGAGGACAATGAATGGAAGTGAGGGTTGTATGGCCTCGCAGAGATGTCAGTGCCCTAGGTCCTAGACAGATATATTAATGCTTTTTCCAAAGTGAGAGATCCCGTCCGACCGGAGTTATTGCGCAGGCGGAGCGGAGGAGCTCTCGAGGCAAGAACTCGCGGTTCGTTCGTGAGATTTTGGAATGCGTTTCTGTTCGTCTGATTCGCGTGCACTGCTCATGCGAGCGCCGTATAAATTCAGTAGAGGACACGTCGGTCGCTGATTTTGGTGTGGATTTCGGATAACAGGAACGAATTACGAACTTATCGGAAAGAGATAATGGTATAAATAATTTCTAAATATTTTCTTCATGGTAATGTGATCTCCAAAATTTTTAATTTCTTCATTATGATATCTGAACTTTATTTTAATGTGCAATGTGATCCCTAAATTTTTGATTTGTTCAAAATGTAATTTCTGAATTAATGATACGTGTTCAATTTGATTATTGAACTATATAAAAATATTCAATAGTTCAGGCTAACGATGAACATTTTTATATAATTCAGGGATTGAATTGAATATGTACCAAAAGTTTATATACCATATTAAACAATTTAAAAGTTCAGGGACGATATCGGGGTTAGACTTAAGTTCAAAGACTACATTATTCATTGAGCCAAAATTCATGAACCATTTGTGTTATTTTCCTCAAAAAAAAAAAAAGATCCACAAGAGTTCAATTGTGTAGTTAAATCTCGTCTTGATTTGAATGAAATACGGTTGTGTTTGAATTGTACCGTCTCTCGTTCGAAATAACTTTGGAGTCTCTCGCCTTGTAAGTGAAGCCTTGTCCGATACATATTGATCGGGTAGCCGCTTGCATTCATCATGATTAGTCGAGTTCGACCGGTCAACACCGCAAATGAAAACTTTTATCCGATAGACACAACTGTTGATCATTTAGCCCGATAGAGATTTCTATTTAGGTCGAAAGGTGTTTGGATGTACACATCTCCGGTCCACCCCATGCCACTGGGATTGACGATCTCACTTTTCATTTCGCTAGGGCGACAGACTTCAAGATTCAGGGTGTGTGTTGTTCGATTGAAAAAAGGAAATTTCCGCGAATTAATTATCGGGATTTTCACGAGTTCGGTTTGCTGGAAATGATCGGCCGACAGAAAACCATTTACGATAAAAGAAAATATGCACGATTAAAGTTAGATGAGCGAATTCCTAATGTGAAAAGGAGAAAAGTATTTTTCCTCGAAATATAATTTCGATAAAAGTGTTTACATGTAAAGCATCGATAATAAAAAGACGATGTGGAGGTGCTTAGAATATTTTGCTCCGTGGGGTCCTTCGATTGTTGACTTTCCAAGGACCCCCGGTCAGCCATGAACGCGTAGTCCCGGAGCGTGTTTTGAACGATCGTGGCAGGAACACGATTCGCTCCTATTGACATTTGTTGCAACTTTAGTAACACCATCTAACTTGCGTACTTGAGGAGAAAGGCGTGACTCGGCTCGCGAGTATCGAGAATTGATGCTCGCGAACGTGCCGTGGCCTGCACGCGCGATGTACGACTTAATTGTGTTTGTTTCGCGAAAAATAAATAACTTGAAAAAATATTTCCTTTAAAGAAATAGCTTGTATCGCTTGAAATCATTAGTTAATTGAATTTTTTTAATTATCAATAACGGTTTATGTTTAAACATTTTCTTTCATTTCGTAAGCGATACAATAGATCATTTTTAGGAAAATATTTTCTCAAATATTCGTTTTTCGCGAAGCACACACTTCGACCGGACTTGTCCGACAACGTTCTACCCTTTCATATCCTTTGCTTTTTATTGCCGCGCATTTTCTCTTTTTATGTATCTTTCGATCCCTGATATGCGTTTTTCAATTCGATGCATTTCAATCGCTTGTGCTTTCGATCGCACTTAGATTTCTGCGTGGAATTCATCCCTCCATTGAACCCCATTCGCGCGCTCTGCGATCGAGTGTAGAGCAGTGGAGCGATCTCGATCGCTCTCCAGCCATTCGAAGTCCGGATCGTCTTGGTACATTATCAATTTTTTCTCAATATTTGTTTTATGAACAATGGTACAATGAAAAGAAAAAGAAAGAAAGTGATTGGGGCAAGAAGAATTGCACATCGTCCCACATTCTAAAAATGACCATTTTGCCATTCACGTGTGGATTTAAATGTCAAGAAAGTCCCTACAAAGTTTTGTAATATCACTATGGAAAGGTTTAGATGGACATTCATGGAATAACTTTTTTGCATTTTTTCCAATTTCCATTCCCATTTTATTCAAAAAGTTAAGCCTTTCCCATTTTTGACATTTGTTTAGTGTCATTGCGATTGCGACAAAGGGGTTGGAGAACCAAGTCATGGAAGGTCTCCTACGCTATTTTGATGGGACACTTTTATTCTTTTCACTTTTTTTAAAGAAAACTTTAATATTCGTTTAGTGCTTCGTTGCCGAGATAAGTAAAGAATTGACAATCAAATCCTATTTTATTGCCCTAGTCTTCCAAGCTAGGAACTGTTTTTTTTTTGAATTGTTCTTATCTTCTCCCATTTCTTCATGGTCAAATCCCATAGGACTGCACAAACTTTCGCTCGAGGAATAAATATACCCTGATTTTTCAAAGGATGAAAAGAAAACCTAATAAAAAAAATAATAACCACCGTTGAGTTTTTCTATCTATGTAAATTGATGTGAAACACGATGTGATTAATGTCGTTGATGTGTAAGAAAAGACCTATTACCTAGAGCCAAAAGATGCCCCAGCCAAAAGGCAAAATTCTTATACAAATAGTCTACTTCACTTATGTTTTAAGTAATCACTACGCTTTCTTTTTTTTTCTAATTTACAGATCTGTCAAAATGAATCATAAATCCATTTTTTAAACCCATATTTGATAGGCCGAGTCATTTTATGAATTAGCTATGTTCAGTAAATGAGTTATATTTCACCAACTTTTATGACTCTCTCTTCGCCCTTTATGAAAAAATAATGGATTCCTATAATTGTTCCAAGTTCAAGGAAATCTTGGTGGCCAACAAGATGGTCCTGACTTTACCCTTCTTTTTTCCCCATTATTTTTTTTTACTTTTATTAATCTTGTAGGTTTTGTCTATTAGTTATTAGGGTATATCTTTCCGTGTTTGCATTCGGCATGATTACTTTTATGTGATATTCTAATCTTAGTTCTTGTCATTACATTCCACGGTCTGCATAAATCATCTTCTTCAATACTTTACATTCCATTTAATTAAAATTTTAATTCCTCCGCGTCATTTGTTGCTGTAATTTTAATAAATTCGCTATCAAGCACTAACTTCCTCTTGCTCTTCATTATGAATCCATACAAAAAAATTGAGAAATCCAATGCAACGTCGAAAGCCAATTCTCGAGCATATTATAGTCGAAAATAGCGATCTTATCCCGCACACGCGAGCTAGTAAGGTGGATACGGATTTTCGGAGATTGGATTAAACAAGGAAGTATTTTTAGTAAATGGATCGATCGGGCACATGTCAATAAATTTGCATTAAATATAAATAAGTAAAAAAGAAACGGGTTAAACGGCCGGTTTGAATCGGGCTATTTTCGACCGAATCAAAATCCGATCCGACCCGCTCGTTTCGCGTCCCTGGGCTCCCTGCTAACTCGTTTCTTTAGAACGGCACTTTTTTGCCGAGTCATGTGCCGCGATTCGTGTCTTCCGAGTAAAAACTTCGCGGTCCTCGTCGATCATTTGAGAAGGCAGCGTACTTTTTTATTTCACGTACTAAACTTCGGGGGGGGGGGGGGGGGGGGGGGGGGGGTGTCAAACTTTTTTCCTGGGTTAGGGTTTTGCCCATAAATTTTTTTTTCTTTTTTTTTTTTGGGGGTCCCCTTCGCAACATGGGGCAGCGGTACCCGGAAGCGAAGAAGGCAAGCCCCCGACCCGAGCGAATGTTACGGAGCGCCCTCGCGAGCCGAGGGAGCGAACGCGCCGAAATATCGCCGCGCGAGAAGCTGGGGGCGAGAGGCGAGACGTCCCGCTCGAGTCCACGTGACGACGGAAAACGACAACAAAATAGTCGCGACCCCGGAAAAAACCCGAAAAAGAAAAAAGGTGGCCAACAAAAATACCGGCGAAGGCGAAAGCCCCTGTCAGCGACAGTGCTCCCCGTCGTAAGCGAAAGAAGAGAGAGAGAGAGAGAGAGACGGAGACGGAGTGACCAACAGAACAGAAAAGAAAGCTTCACCTCATCCCCCCCTCTCTCTCTCTATCTCTCTCTCTCTCTAGGACACGGCTGCTTTCTCACCAGAGAGATGTAGGAAGGTCTCTCCTCCCTGTGACTTTTCCTGTAGCCTTTCTTGGCGCGCGCTCTCTCTCTCTCTCTCTCTCTCCTCGGGCTGTACAAGAAGAGGGAGGAGGAGGTCGAGCGCCAGGACCAAGTGGGGGAGGGGTTGGAGTTTCCATTATTCGGCAGTGGGTCAACTCGGGCTTACCCTTCTTCATTTTTTTTTGGCTTTGGCTTCTTCTCTGGTTCTTGAGTCATGGGTTGCTGCGGGTCGTCGTTCTTGAAGGAGCCCGGCACCGACGACAAGGACCACCGCCCCCACCACCAGCGCCGCAACAGCTACACCGCCTCCGCCAACCACCACCGGGCCCAGCCCTCCAACGGCACGGACCACCCCGCCGGCGGGGCCGGCGGCGGGGGGGTCGGGCCGGCGGGGTTCATCTCGGAGTTCTCCCTGGCCGACCTGAGGGCCGCCACCAACAGCTTCAGCTCCGATTTCATCGTGTCCGAGAGCGGCGAGAAGGCCCCCAACGTCGTCTACAAGGGCCGCCTCCAGAACCAGAACAACCGGCGCTGGATCGCCGTCAAGAAGTTCACCAAGCAGGCTTGGCCCGATCCGAAGCAGTTCGCTGTACTTTCCCTTTTTGCCGCTCGCTGTTTTCTCCGCCCGCCCTTGTATTTTTTGTTTTGTGATTTATTTTGACAGGTTTCGTGCTGGGTGTCCTTTGGAACTTTTGTAGGAAGAGGCAAAGGGAGTGGGGAAGTTGAGGCACAAGAGGTTGGCGAATTTGATAGGTTATTGCTGCGATGGGGATGAGAGATTGCTCGTTGCAGAGTACATGCCAAATGACACTCTTGCGAAGCATCTCTTCCACTGTACGTAGCTCCCTGCAGAATTTTTTTTTTTTGTTTCGAGTGTTTTTGGGTTTGATTTGCTTTTATCATGACGCCGCATCTTTGTCTCTAACTGCGTCTGTGTTTGGGTTCCAGCACTTGTCTGTTTCATTTGATCGATGCCCACCATTTGTTACTCTTTTGGCGTGCGATTAACCATAGCAAAATCTTTGATAGATTCGCCTCTTTAATGAGTAAACAGCGAGCTTTGAGTATAGTAACGCACCAACCTGTTTATGGCATGTTTAATTGACGAGTCATGTTTAGTGGACGTTTCTTTCTACAGCTGGACAAGACATTTGCCATTCAGTACATCGGTTAAGTTGCTGGATTCCAGTAAATTTAACTGCTTTGATCATTTTGTTGCAGGGGAAAATGAAACTATCCAATGGGATATGCGTCTTAGAGTTGCTCTGTACATTGCCGAAGCCCTAGATTATTGTAGTAACGAAGGCCGTCCGCTCTACCATGACTTAAATGCATATAGGGTTCTCTTCGATGAGGTATGACATGTATTAGGTAATGACTGCTTTTTAATGATCACGGTGTAATTATGAAAATAAATGATCGATTATTACATAATGATGTGATTCCACTGATTGGCTCAATGATGACAATAACATCTGGATGGTCTATTGACCTATATGATTTTGCAAAACTGGTGAGCTGATATATAGTTTCTTTTGGCAGAATGGTGATCCTCGACTGTCATGTTTCGGCTTGATGAAAAATAGCAGGGATGGGAAAAGTTATAGCACAAACCTTGCGTATACTCCACCTGAGTATTTGAGAAATGGTAAATCCATTCCCCTCGCCTCTTTTATGAATACTCCTTGCCAATGCATCTGCAGTTTCCTGGTAATCTATACTTATATAAATTACATTTATTGATGAGTTCTCTCCAATCTTTGGTGCATGAGACCTCGGATTTATTCCGTTTTTCTATTGTATTAAGTTGGCTTTCTTTGTCATGAGAATGTTTCTCTCTGTATGAAAGAGAGTGGAAGGAGGTTTGGAGGAGCTTTTGTGAGGATTTCCAGAGAGTGTATAGCAAACTTTTATCCAGTGTTTACTTGCAGGAAATCCTGGAATATTTATATGTTTCTGAGTGAGGCCCTACTCTTATAGATTGTAGTCCCATCAGGTGACAATTGTTGTCTAGCTCCTATCATAATCAAAAGAAGCTGTTTGGAACATCTGACTCTGATTAAATATTTTCACAAAAGCAAGCTAGCTGCTTTCCTTGGAAGATTGTTATAATCGGTTCTTTTAGGACACAATGACTATTGTCTGCTCAATGTCGCCTTGAGTTAGTGAAAATAGGGTAGACTCCGAGATTTGGGTGAACTTCAAACGTCTCTCATTTATAGGTATTCCGTATGAGGGTTGGTCTTAACCTAACATCCCTTGAATTTTAACTGCGCATGCTTGTTAAGGGGCTGAAAATATCCCAGACAGTGATTTTTAGGTTTTAGTCATCACAATAGATTAAAAGAGATAGAAACTGCCCATGTCAAACTCATTGCTGCTATTAGCTATAGCTAAAGCATCGATCTATCTAGCAGATAACGATGCTTGTGTATGCATTGATAAAAGTATTCTGCTAACCCCTCTTCAAAGCATGTCTTATTCATTTTTTGGCTAGGTGGATTTTGCAGGGTGACATAACATGCAATTTTTGGCTCACTTTTTGCAATGCATGCAGGACGTGTAACCCCAGAAAGTGTTATCTTCAGCTTTGGGACAGTGCTTTTGGATCTTCTTAGTGGGAAGCACATTCCTCCAACTCATGTAAGTAGCCTTATAGATGTTTTGTTTTTCTAGTGCTTTGTCCACACAAGAGCCGCAAAAAACTTGACATACTTGTGGTATTATTAATTTTAAGGATGTGTTAAGCAGACACTAACCTTAGACAAACAACTAGAGTTTTGCTGCAGGCATAGTAGAAGAGTGAGAGATAGTGCTGTTGTTTTATGCACATTGTTTCAGTTAATATGAGAAGGTGCTGCCCTATCAGTGTTGAGTGTAAAAAATATGTACCTTTAACGGATTACCAACCCGCAATTAGGCGTGTATGCGTTTCTAAATGCTACATACAAACTGAATCCTTGACCTTTTGTAGACAACCCAACTTTCAGGGCTTATGAACTCTGATGAAATGATATATCTCCGGTAGTTTAGCTTCTCATCCTGAAGCAATGGCTCCTGAAGCTATGGGCATTACTTCAGCGACTTACATGGAATGAAGTTTCTCTTAGTTACAGTGTTCTGAAGTTGTCTAAAGATTACTCATGAAGGCTGCAGCCTACATGGTTCAGTGTGAATTTTTCCCCATTTCTTGAATGGCCTTACCTGTGCAATGCTTGAACGTGAACTCTTCCAATAGATGTTGATATGATTAACGGTCTAATTTAATGTCTCCTTGTGGCTTGCGCTGAGCAAACTTTTACTCATTGGCTAAATAAACCAACAGGGAAGTATGGACTGCAAGCATTTCTTGTACCAATTGCGATGAATGTTGGATTCTGTCAGATATTCTTGTGACATTGTTTCTCCTTATTTTTATTCTATACTAGATTAGGGTAAATGTGTTGGTCTAATAAGTAACTTAATGTTCATCATAACTTATTTAAAGAGTGTGGTTTCTTATTTTGTATTCTTAACGATGTTGTATACTGTCCTTAAGTATTCTTTGCATTGAGACAGGCTCTTGAAATGATCCGGGGCAAAAACATCCTCCTCTTGATGGATTCGCATTTGGAGGGTGACTTTTCAATTGAAGAAGCTACTTTGGTCTTGGATCTTGCCTCGCGGTGTTTGCAGTATGAGCCTAGGGAGCGTCCAAACACTAAAGACCTAGTTGCAACCCTTGCGCCGCTGCAAAATAAGCCCGATGTAAGCTGCCAGCTTTGCTTTGATAAAACTCATGTTTTACATCTGCTTGAATTCTTACTTGTGGTGTCCACCTTTCTGATGCCTCTATCTTTTAATGGCCAACTCTCTGATGCCTTTTCAAAAGATATCATGTAATGCGATTGCATTCTGAATATCTTGATTTTTCCATGCCATCTTCATTTTATGGAGTGTGGCACTGATCATAACCTTTAGCTTTCAGGTTCCGTCTCATGTGATGCTGGGGATCCCGAAGCATGAGGAAGCGCCTCCTACTCCCCCACACCCGCTTTCTCCAATGGGCGATGCTTGTTCGAGAATGGATCTCACAGCGATTCATCAAATTCTGGTAACGACGCATTACAAGGACGATGAAGGAACCAATGAGGTAATTTGGGTGTGGCATTATGGTCTAGCACATTTTAATTTGGAAAAGGACAAACTAACCTCATTTTACCAAATGGTCAGTTGTCCTTCCAAGAATGGACCCAACAGATAAGGGATATGCTGGAGGCGAGAAAGCGTGGCGACTTGGCATTTCGTGATAAAGATTTTAGAACAGCAATTGACTGTTATTCTCAGGTATGGTTTCTACTTGCTGATATACCATAGAATAATCATTTTATGCAAGATTCTGCCATTGGTGAGTTGCTTTATTATTCAAGTGAGGGAAGACCAAGATACAAGCCTTTATTTGAATTAGAAACTTCGAGTCAAGAAACCCTTAAGTGGATCAATTTCACAGATTATAGATTCTTAGACATTCTAAATGCAGTGGAACCTGTATTGTGATTTTATTGTCAGTGTCATGAGGATATCGAGCAATTGAAATAGCTAGTTCATCTAAATCCACCTGGCAAATTTTCTTGTTGTCATTGGGTTGCGAATGGTTGACCAAAACCTCTCTGTAGTGCCATTGGCGACTTCTCCATCTGAACTAACAGATGAACTTATAGTAGCGATGGGATGGTTTACATGACTAAGTTCTGTTTTCACGACGTTCTCTTGCAGTTCATTGATGTAGGAACAATGGTGTCGCCGACTGTTTTTGCGCGCCGGAGTCTTTGCCATCTTATGTGTGACCAACCTGATGCCGCCCTCCGAGATGCAATGCAGGCACAATGTGTGTACCCAGAATGGTCCACTGCATTCTACATGCAGGCGGTTGCACTTGCGAAGCTAGACATGCACAAGGATGCAGCCGACATGTTGCATGAGGCCTCTGCCCTTGAAGAAAAGCGGCAACGTGGCGGAAAAGGATCTTGAGATATGGCCATTTTTTTTGTCATTTTTGTTTTTTGGGGCCCTTTTCTTTCTCCTTGTCCGTGAGGTGGTGGTATTGTTATTGTAACTAAAAAGGAAAAACATGGAATTCTTGTATAATTGGAAATTGGATGCAATTATTCATGTGCAAAACCACTTGCCATTGAGTTTGATCATGGCTGATCTTCACCAACCCGTGTAAATTTTGCCCCCACAGAACTTTTTAAGAGCAAGTTATAACTCTACATTCCGAGGGCCCCAAGTGCAGTGCTTCAACGTTGGGTTTCACAAACAGCCTACTAAGGCAGTCTTATTTACAGGAGAAGCGAACTAAGGTGGTTTTCTTCTGGTTATGCATTGTATGCTCTTTATGCTGGGAAACTGTAGGGAAAAAAATCACACCAGCATTCTACATGTATCAGTCAATCCTAGTTGTGTATGAAGCAGAATGTAAGTAGTCACATTGAGTGAATTGAGTGTTTAAATTGATATGGCAAATTCCGACTTTGAATTTATCATCGATCATTCTGATTAACTTTGATTGATTAACTTTGAGGACCATGGACAGGACGCATAGCTTCACAGGACGCATGTGGAACGGAACGATTTGCGGCTTGCCTCTGTGAAACCAGTGGAGTTGGAAAGTTAGGATCTGTATCATCAAAAAGACTGAATTGTGACATGCATATGCATTTTTCCCGTCGCCTCATCATGTTCATTTTGAAACAGAGTCGTCACTTGACCCATGTGAGAGTCTGAGTCGATTGCTTTGATGTCAAGCTGTAAACTTCGCCAGACGTGCTGTCAGGGTGGATCTGTGGCATTGTCACTCGGATGGGGGAAAATGATATGTTATTGTTTCGCATTAGAAAATTAGCTAGGCTGTCAAGATTCCCAGTTTTCTTGAGATCTGCAAGATGCCTTAAACCACAACTCCTGAACCCATAAAATTTAAAATTCATGGCTTAATCAGGCAGTAGAAGGCAATGCCCCTCGTGGGGCAACTTTAAGATGGTTGTCTTATATTGAACCCAAATTATTATTATTTTTTCCTTTTTTATTTTGTCTTTACCATTATACAGATCTCTAAGTCCCCGAAGTATGCAACTAAAATGGAATGAATAAAGTACAAATTGAGACCCAAAGCAGATCCTAAGAATCAATTTTCCTTTACGCCATGTCCAATATGAACTATGGAAATAAAGAGGAACAATCAAGAGAATGGTATGTGGTCTAATTTCTTACACAATCCTGTTATTTGTTCTTGTCATGCAGGGACTATTGCTTGTGTAGCAAAACTACTCAACTCAGGAAGGAACCAGATGTGTATAATCAGGAATTCGAGTCTCTCTTATGCGCATCTTCATTTGTAACAAACGAGGTACTGAAAACTGAAAATAGGGGAAAAGTGCCAAAAAAGTCCTAAACCTTTTGCATTAGTGCCAATTTAGTCATAAACCCTTTTTTTGGTGTCAATTCAGTCCTAAACCTTTTCCATTGGTGCCAATTTAGTCCTAAACCTTTTTTTGGTGCCAATTAAGTCCTAAACCTTTTAAATTGGTGCCAATTCAGTCCTAAACCTTTTGTTTTTGTGCCAATTTAGTCCTTCCGGTCAATTTTGACCGGAATTTGCTGACGTGGACGCCGGCCGGCCGGCGACCGGTCACCGGCGCCGACGTGGCGCTGACGTGGACAATTAAATAATTTTTTTAATTTTTTTTTGAATTTTTCTTTTTTTTCCTTTTTTTCTTTTTTTTCCCTTTTTTTCTTTTTTTTTCCTTTTTTTTTGGTCTTCTTCTGGCCGGTCGCCGGTCCGGCGACCGGCCAGAGGCCAGAGGCCGGCGAGGTCGCCCTCGCCGGCCACTGGCGAGGGCGCCCTCGCCGGCCTCTGGCGAGGTCGGGCCTCGCCGGCGGCTGGGCGAGGCTCGACCTCGCCAGATCCGGCGAGGTCGGGCCTCACCCGACCATGGCGAGGCTCGAGCCCTCGCCGGCGAGCCTCGCCCGACCAAGGCGAGGCCCGACCTCGCCCCAGCGGCCGGGCGAGGCTCGCCGGCGAGGGGTCGAGCCTCGCCATGGTCGGGCGAGGCCCGACCTCGCCGGATCTGGCGAGGTCGAGCCTCGCCCGGCCAAGGCGAGGCTCGACTTCGCCCCGGCGGCTGGGCGAGGCTCGCCGGCGAGGGCTCGAGCCTCGCCATGGTCGGGCGAGGCCCGACCTCGCCGGATCTGGCGAGGTCGAGCCTCGCCCAGCCGCCGGCGAGGCCCGACCTCGCCAGAGGCCGGCGAGGGCGCCCTCGCCAGTGGCCGGTCGCCGGACCGGCGACCGGCCAGAAGAAGACCAAAAAAAAAAAGAAAAAAAGGAAAAAAAAAGAAAAATTCAAAAAAAAATTAAAAATATTATTTAATTGTCCACGTCGGCGCCGGTGACCGGTCGCCGGCCGGCCGGCGTCCACGTCAGCAAATTCCGGTCAAAATTGACCGAAAGGACTAAATTGGCACAAAAACAAAAGGTTTAGGACTGAATTGGCACCAATTTAAAAGGTTTAGGACTTAATTGGCACCAAAAAAAGGTTTAGGACTAAATTGGCACCAATGGAAAAGGTTTAGGACTGAATTGGCACCAAAAAAAGGTTTAGGACTAAATTGGCACTAATGCAAAAGGTTTAGGACTTTTTTGGCACTTTTCCCCTGAAAATAGTTATGAGTGCAGCTCATGTGCAGGCTTCATAAACTCATTAAATGTGCCTGGAAATGGTCTGTTTTCTGTCTGGAAGTCATGGAGGCAATGCCTAGTCTTCCATTATATCTTAATCTTCTCTTGGGTTTCATTGGATAACTGCTAACAAGATTTGGAGAGTTCAAACATGTGGAGTCTCTTCACTCCCAAGGATCTAGTCTAGTGTCACTTGGCCCAAGAACAACGCTAATTTTACTGATCTAAAATGCACATGATTATCTAATGGGTAATGAGGGCTTTTGAGCAAGTCCGAGTGGTGTCCTTGAAGTTCAACAATACGCAACAAATAGTAGTCCTCATAGAAAAATAAATAGATCACATGATTGGAGCTTATGAATTTATAATTTGTGCTCAAGGATGGGAAGATTCTTGTTCCCTCCCTAGCTAAATGCTGTCAATAGGATATTTCTGTGGCCCACACGATCAAGTTCAGACTCAGATCTACAGAGAAAAGCCAATTAATCATCCTTTGTTTGGAAATCGTGACAGCAGTACCGTCCGTGCGCATCAATAATTGAAGTCGTTCGAACTTTCTTATCTGCTCTAATCTCATTGTAATAACGACGCGTTCGTGGAGATGTCAGAGGATCCACGACATGATAGCAAACAAAGTCTGGAAGGATGGTTTTTTTTTGATAAACTTGAGCCCTTCTATATATGCAAGGTAAGAGGTCGCTCATGCTTCACAAGCCCCCTCAGGTATCAAAGCCAATTACAATGCCAGATTAGTGCAAGACTTACCGTGTCAAAATGGCCTTAAAAACCAAAACTTTTATATCCGTTAGCCATTCCCGCTCTGTCAGCTTACGTTCCAGGAATCATCCGATTGCTATGAGTGTTGAGAAGCACTTGAACAGAATCAGATCATCTGAAGCAGCAACATCCTCCTCAGCATCATCAGCATCTCAAAAGCTGGGAGACCTTAAAGATCTCTGCTCTTGCATCGACAATTTGCTCGAGATGCCTCTGACCCGGCAAGCGCTCTCTCATCGGTGCTGCAGAACAGGTGTTGAAGACTTGTTGGATGGATCTTGTCAATAAAGATGAAACAAACCAGCCTTCACAATGTTATGATTTCGCAGAGAGAGATTGAATAGAAGACTAGAAAATATTAACGTTAAACAAAAACTATCAAGAACAAGCTTGATAGGAGCCTATTTTTTTAATTGCACACAAACGTGCAAAAACTGATTTAAAAAAAATTGACTTGTTCCACTTCCTAGAAAATAGCTAACAAAGTAACTGTCTAACTAATCAAACTTGACAGCAAAACAGAAAAGACTAAAACGACAAGAAAAACAACGGCAGCACTGGGACACAGCTCCAACAAACTCCTCCTTGGATCAGTTGCTGCTGCTGCAAACTCTAATTTTCTCCCTTAATAGCTCAAATCTTTCAACTTGAAGTGGCTTTGTGAACATGTCTGCAAGCTGATCTTCTGATCTACAATAAACCAACTTAACTTCACCACTTTGTTGCACTTCATGCAGAAAGAAGAATTTGATCTTAAAATGCTTGGTTTTGCCATGGAAAACTGGATTCTGTGATATTGCTAAAGCAGCCTGATTGTCCACATAAACTTCAATGCAATCACAAGAACTCAACCACAGATCCTTCATTATCTTCTTAAGCCACAAAACTTGATTTGCAGCTGTAGTAGCTGCTATAAACTCAGCCTCTACAGTGGACTGAGCTACAGTCTCCTGCTTTTTGGAACACCATGAGAAACAAGCAGAACCAAGAGTGAAGCAGTGCCCAGATGTACTCTTCATGTCATCTACTGATCCAGCCCAGTCACTATCAGAAAAACCCTGCAACTTAAATTTTTGGCCTTTCCTAAACTTCACACCAAAGAACAATGTTCCTTTGATGTATCTCAAGACCCTTTTTGCAGCGACTAAATGTAACTGACTAGGACTACTCATGAACCTGGATAAAACACTCACAGCAAATAAAATATCTAGTCTAGTTGCTGTGAGATACATGAGACATCCAATTAAGCTTCTATACATTGAAGCACCTACCGCTTTTGTTCCATCATTCTTTTGCAGCTTCTCTTTAGCAGTCATAGGAGTGCTGACACTTCTACAATCTTCCATCTGAAACTTCTTCAAAATTTCCTTCATATATTTCTTTTGGTAGATGAAAATCTCATGTGAAGTTTGTTTGATTTCCAGACCTAGACAATAAGCCATCTTTCCCAAGTCTGACATCTCAAAAGCTGCAAATAGACCTTGCTTCACCCTCTCTATCAGTTCCACATCATTCCCTGTCACCAACAAATCATCTACATAAAGTGACAGAATTACAACACCGTGATTCACCTTCTTGACATAAAGAGTGAACTCACTCAAGCTTCTTACAAAGCCAAAATCCTGCAAATATCTGTCTATCTTTCCATACCAAGCTCTTGGAGCCTGCTTCAGTCCATATAGAGCTTTTCTCAATCTGTATACCTTCTCTTCTTGCCCTTTGACACTGAAGCCTTTAGGTTGTTCAACAAAAATCTCCTCTTCGAGCTCTCCATTCAGAAATGCAGACTTGACATCTAGCTGAAATATAGGCCACCCCTTCTCTGCTGCAACAGCTAATAGTAGTCTGATTGTATCAAGTCTTGCAACAGGCGCAAAAGTTTCAGAACAATCTACTCCCCATATCTGAGTATAGCCTTTCACAACTAGTCTAGCTTTGTGTTTATTGATAGAACCATCAAGATTAAGTTTTGTTCTGAACACCCACTTAACCCCAATCACATTCTTGTCAGATGGTTTGTCAACAAGCTCCCATGTGTAGTTTTTCTGAATCATTGTCAACTCCTCCTGCATTGCTGCAATCCACTTCTGATCCTCCTTAGCTTCCACAAAATTAGCTGGTTCAAGCACTGCCACATTGCTTCTTTCATAAACTTCAGCAAGTGACCTTGTGCCTCTTACTGGCATATCGTCCATAGTATCTTCCAATCCATTCACAACTTCATCAACCTGTACAGTTGTTGCAGGTTGTTGTTCTACAGATTTCTTCTGTTCTGCATTCTTTTCTTCTATCCAATTCCACTCATCTTCCTCTAGAAAAACAACATCTCTACTCACAGTCACCTTCCTTGTCATAGGCTGAAAAATCCTATAAGCCTTTGAATGTAGACTGTATCCAATGAAGACTCCAGGCTCAGCTCTTTGATCCAGCTTGTCCCTCTTGACCTGAGGAACATGCGTATAACACAAACACCCAAAAACTTTTAAATTCTTTACATAAGGTTTAACACCATACCAGGCTTCAAAAGGTGTTGACCTCTCTAAGGCCTTTGTGGGCAATCTGTTCAACAAGAACACTGCAGTACTAGCTGCCTCAGCCCAGAACTTCTTAGGTAACATCTTCTCCTGCATCATACATCTGGCCATTTCCATAATGCTTCTGTTTTCCCTCTCACTGACCCCATTCTGTTGAGGTGAATAGGGGGCAGTGAACTGCTGCATAATGCGTGCTTCCTCACAATTTAACTTCAACTTGTGAGCAGTATACTCAGAACCATTATTAGACCTGAGCATTTTGATTTCTTCCCACTCTGATTCTCAACTAAGGCTTTGAACTTCACAAACACATCAGCAACTTCAGACTTGGTTTGCAGAAAGTAAATTCAGCTCATCCTAGTCATGTCATCTGTGAAAGTAATGAAATACCTGCTACCATTGAGAAATGACTCTGACATAGGTCCACATAAGTCTGTGTGGACTAATTGCAGCTTCTCACATGCTCTCCAGCCTCCTCCATTGAAAGGAAATCTGGCTTGCTTGCCAAGAAGACAAGTTCTGCACTGTGGAAATTCCTCCTCCAAACTTGGAAAATCATCTGCCAAGCTATTCCTCTGCATAAACAACATGTTCTTCCAGTGAACATGTCCAAGCCTTTTATGCCATAGCTCTGCATTTTCTTCTTTGCACTTCAAAGCCATTTGTTACATTTCATGTGGCTTGAACAGGAAGCACTTGTCCTTCATTGGCATTCTCAACACTTCCTTGCTATTTGCATTATCAATAAGGCATTCCTTTCCTTCAAACTTCACCTTATAGCCCTTCTCAACTAATTGACCAACACTCAACAGATTCTGGTCAATTTTTGGCACAAAAAGAACATCACTAATTAGGTTCACCTCCGGATTTCCTTCAATAGCCACTGTACCCTTTCCTTGCACTTCGATATACTGTCCATTGCCAATTCTGACCGTGGACTTGACTAACCTATTTATACTCCTAAACAGCTTCAAATTGCCAGACATATGATTGGTACAGCCACTATCCACCAGCCATGCATCATTCTCAACAGGAGAACCAGAATAGGAAGCCACAAACAAGCATTCTTCCTTAGTTTCATTCACTGCTATCTGTGCTTCTCCTGCTTGCTGGTGATTGTTCTCTTTACAGATTGCTTCCATGTGACCCATCTTGTGACATCTTTTGCACTTAGCATTAGGCCTCCTCCAGCATCTAAAGGACTGATGAGTAGTTCCACCACAGTGTTGACAAGGCTTCTTGTTCTTCTTCCATTTGCCAGACCCACTAGAACTTCCTTCTTTCGCTGCAAACTTGGAGTCACCTGCATTTCCTTTTGACTGATTCCATTTCTTCCCTTTGCCTCCATCATTGAATTTCAATTTAGCTTGCAGTGCACCCTCTACAGGCTCTTCTCTTGTCATCAGTCTTCTTTGCTCCTGTGCCTGCAGGGCACTTAACAATTCTGCAAGCTTTATGTCAGCTAAATCTCTTGTATTTTCCAGAGAAGCTATGGTGGCTTCAAACTT
This sequence comes from Syzygium jambos, assembly GCA_031216235.1. Classification (NCBI taxonomy): domain Eukaryota; kingdom Viridiplantae; phylum Streptophyta; class Magnoliopsida; order Myrtales; family Myrtaceae; genus Syzygium; species Syzygium jambos. Next base: position 14,732,700 of record CM062225.1, on the reverse strand, counting down.
CTCTGGAAGAGACACCAGGATCTTTTGAACTAGCCTTTCATCCTTTAAGTCAGTCCCTAAAACTCTGATCTTTTCAACTATCCCAATCAGCCTATCAGAGTATTCCTTCACTGACTCTGAATCCTTCATTTGCTGTCTCTTAAATTCCCTTAAGAGATTCAGTACCTTCATACTTCTTGTCTTCTCATCTCCCTCGTATTCATCCTTCAAGCAATCCCATATTGCCTTTGTAGAATCACATCTCATGATCCTTGTGAAAATAAGGGCTGAGACAGCAGCGTACATGCAAGACTTTGCCTTGGCCTTTCTTGTGGTTCTCTCTTTATGGAACTTTATCTGATTCAAGGTCGGATTGTTTGGAAGTGGAGCAATTTCATAATCATTCTCCACAGCCTCCCACAAATCATGACCCTCCAAGAATGCTGTCATCTTGACAGTCCAAACTTGATAATTTTCCCCAGTAAAGATTGGAGCAGCCATTGCAGAGAATCCACTTGATCCTGCCTCCATCAGCTTTGTCTTTGCAGGCTCGCTTACCCTCACTTCACAGTCCCTTAAGATCCCACAGATGCTCTGATACCAATTGTCAATAAAGATGAAACAAACCAGCCTTCACAATGTTCTGATTTCGTAGAGAGAGATTGAATAGAAGACTAGAAAATATTAACGTTAAACAAAAACTATCAAGAACAAGCTTAATAGGAACCTGTTTTTTTAACTGCACACAAACGTGCAAAAACTGATTTAAAAAAAATTGACTTGTTCCACTTCCTAGAAAATAGCTAACAAAGTAACTGTCTAACTAATCAAACTTGACAGCAAAATAGAAAAGACTAAAACGACAAGAAAAACAACAGCAGCACTGGGACATAGCTCCAACAGATCTCTCTGGCTGTTGGATATTGGCGGAACTGTGAGAGACGTTTTCTCACAAATGAAGGAATGCAGCCAGCAGCTTGAATCATCATTCAGAAGAAGAAAAGACTCAAGTCTGGTAAATGAAGTCGAGGCATACGAAGTTTCTAGAAAAAAAACTCAAGAAAGTGATTGCCAAATGCTTTGAGGACTGGAAAAAGATGGAGAAGCACGCTGCGAACAAAGGCTTTGTTGAAGGCGCGGCACTTACTGCACTAAGACATGTTCAAGAAATCGGTCTTTAAGTGTTTAGGTGCCTCATGAGCTTCCTATGTTGGCCGAAGGCTAGACCAAATCTTAAAGGCTGGTCTTTGGTATCGAGATTGCT